>CATIWQ010105269.1:0-49419 GCA_949673415.1 Euphorbia schlechtendalii
TGTACCCCATTCAAAATTTGACAAGTGTAAATTTTTGAAATTATTTTATTCACTTTAATTTTCTCTTTCTTGTTAGTGGGATTCTCTTTCCTTTGTATCTTACACTTATCACATTTTGAATGGGGTACATTGAAGGGGACAGCAGATTTTTTTCCTTAAAATATAATCACATGTTCATACTTGTACAAAATACCAGCCGCGTTTATGGGAGATGGAATTTTATTATCAAAATATTAGAATTTTAAATAGGTATTTTTTACGTTGATAGCTGAAATTAACTATTCTACCAAACTTAGATTATGATCTTTTCAACTTCTAAAACCTGAACTTACCTGAATTTAACTAAATTGAATTTAATGAACTTGAACTTAATTTAACTTAATAATAATACACCAATTATTAAAATAATAGAAAAAATTAATAAATATTAAAAAAAATAATAAATTATCAAGATTGATAATTACAAATAGTAATATTAATAACCACATGAAAGATTATGAAAATAAAATCCGGTCCCATGCTCAAATTTTCGAAATTGAATTGTGTATTGCCTTGATCGAATTGTGTATCTGCAAGACAAAACAAGGTTAGAGAGGCTAGTCGTGTGACCGGCGTAGCCTCTCCGATACTTAAGTTAGCAATAAAAATTAAGAATTAGATCTCATACTTTTGAAGTTTAGAGCCTTTATATAGGCCTTAATGAGTCCTAAATAGATTAGGATTAGGAGTCTTAGTTGGATAAAGATTGTTTTTAATATTATCTATAAGATAATCCATGTGTAATTCGATTTCTATCTTGAGAAGAGATTTTTAAGATTCCCATCTTAGATAAAATTTATTCCCATCTGAACTTACCTGAATTCAACTGAATTGAATTTAACTAACTTGAACTTAATTTAACTTAATAATAATACACTAATTATTAAAATAATAGAAAAAATTAATAAATATTAAAAAAAATAATAAATTATCAAGATTCATAATTACAAATAGTAATATTAATAACCACATATATAAAATAATAATTATACCAATTTAATAACATTAATAATAAAAAATTTACATGGATGAAATTTTCCTATACCAATTACAATGTTTTGAAAATTTTGACTCAATGAAATTGTGATAACAAATTAAACCATTATTTAAATAACTAATTGTGAAAACAAATTAAACCATCATTTAAATAACTATCATCCCAAAGATTATCCATTAAAATAATATTCTTATAAAACTTGTGACATTTCAACTGAGGTCTAACGTAAAGTTTGTCCCTTAAACTCATCAGGTTTCTCATTTTGCCATCTTGAGTTTTAATTTGCTACCACTAACATTCCGTACATGGCAAAAACCGCACCCTAAAGCCACCTTAAATTGGCATAAATGCATGCGTAAATCACTTTCCTTATTTCAAGCGTGTGTAATTCTTAATTACACATTTTAATTAGTCATTAATTTCATATTTTTTTCAAAGGTTAGACAATTTATAGCATAAACATAACTAACAAATGAAAAAAAATTGTTTAATTGTCAAGAAAATCTATAGATGAAAAAGAATTATAATTCATTTTTATATTTAACTTTTCATAATTCAAATTAGTCTCTAATGTCATTGACATGATACCAAATTATCTATATTTTTCCACATCAAATTCTTTAAATATTTTCCACATCACCAGGCTATCGGTACGGAATATCGACATGTCTACACTAAAATTCTAGCAAAATGGACTGTCTTGTCACATTTCAGAATTAGTCACATCATTTTGCCATGTCAGCACTTCAAGTGAATCAAGTCAAGCCACGTTATAGTTTGCGCCTATCTCTTGCACGACACAATCAAATTGAAGATTGAAGCTTCACAATATTTTCATCAACGGTTCAATCTCATATATTAACGAATTAATCTCGCATATCAACGACTACAAATCTATCTCAAACGGGAAAAATTTCGAAGACTTGAAGAGAAGATAAATTGAGGATTAAACGAGATAAATGACAAGTTTGAAACAACTACTTTAACCCTTTTCCTATAAAATGAGCTAGAATACTGCAAATCAAACTTGGTGAATACACTTGAAATTTCCTAAGTATCAAAGCTCTGTCAAATTACACTCAGCAATTAGAAATTCTCAAATCGTAAAAGCTAGAACAATCAATCAACCATTATATTCTTGCTTACTGAAATAGTTAGATCATTGAAATAGCAAACTATTTATTCAAGTTCAATTCTAGTTTTAAAAGTTGAAGGGAATGTGAGCCAAGAGTGATAACCCATTAATGTATAAGAGCATGAGCCAAAGTATTAGAAGTTCTCTAGTGTGAATAAAAGAAATTGAATGAAATATATGTAAAGGATAAACAATTATTTTAACAGTCCAATATTTTTTTTTCTTGTTTCTAGGCTTCCAAGATTATGGGGTGTTTGGCGAATACACAAATGTTTTTTGAAAAATAATTTTAACCAAACATTTACAGTTGCTTTCTACCATTTCAAAGATTAAAAACTACAAACACATTAACAACAGAGACAATAACGGCCGCAACAATTAATCGAATAACATTGCCAAACCGACCTATATATTATGTAAAATGAAAGTTAACTTTTTAAAAATGTAGTCCCAATAAATTATTTATTGGTTTGGGTAAATTTAAAAAATATATCCTATGATTTCACTCATTTTAAAAAACATGCTTTGTGATTTTTTTTCAAAAACATGTCATGTGATTTGTAACTCTTAGTGAAACAACCCTTACCCTTAAGAACAGAATCCTAATCATAGCGGTAATTTTTTTTTTAAACTTATATTAACAAAAATTTTCATACACATATTTATTTCATACTAATACTTGTGATCGTTCATCTATATAACAATAAAATATATCATTATACAGTTCCCTATGCTACTTAATTTTAACGTAATCCAAAAATATATACTAAGTCTCACATCTCGACATTTATCAATTCTATATGCTTATACTAGAGAGGAGAGAGAGTTTGAAATGGAACACAGCCAGCCAACCTTTCATCCATGATGTCTATAGGTAGTGAGCTTCTAGTACAAACTTTATCTACAGCTTCAAAACACTGAAAAATATATAGCGAATTTAATGAGTCGCAATCTCAGTGAATATAAACACTCAATGAACTGACAATTGCACAAATTCATACAGTTACATATTACATATTCAATGGATATTAGGACTTGAATACTAATGAATGTGTCATTTATTATTTGTTGTGACATTACCAGCCAAACTATTACCCCGGGATACATGTAACATATAACAGAAAACAAATGATTCGCTGGCCAGCCTTGAAATAGAACATGATCTTTCGGTTCATGTAAAACAGAACATGACCTTTCGGTTCATGTGAAACAGAACATGACCTTTCGGTTCGTGTGAAACAGAACATGACCTTTCGATTCATATGAAACAGAACATGTATTGCAATATTTTGGAAGGTATGTCACAACTTTTCTTCTTTCTATTCATTCTATCATTATGCAAGTACATACATCATATGGAATCATGTTTGATTCAAAAATTTCATATATATGTATATATATTTCATATATCAACTTCATCAAGTATGGAACTTATTCCACTTCATCAAAATAATTCATCGATACATATACACACAAACAAAATCACAATTCACAATAATCAATTATCATATCACACATATTCAAATATCACATATCAAAAATTCATACCAAGTATATTCAATGATTACATATTATCAAGTCATATCAATTTTAAAATCACACATCAATACATAATGAACACATTCCACTTGCAAATTCAATGTCAAGTTCATTTCATATTTATACTCACAATATAACCAAGCTAATTCCCTCGGAAGCGACTTGAACCTTCCTCCGGTGCACTTTCAATATTTTGAGCTCCTGATTCCTACTTTCTCTTATTCCTCTTCTTCCTCTTCTTCTTCTTCTTCTTCTTCCTCTCTTCTCTAAGCTCTTCAAAGGCTGCGTTTTTTTCTTCCTTTTTGATTAATTATCTCATTTTATCAGGTCTTAATAATATCTAAGTAGCCAAAAGACCATTTTACCCTCTATTATTATTAATTACAAATACCAATACTTATAACTATAATATACTATACTCATACTTATTCCATACTAATTCTAATAAATAATAATCCCAAATGATACTAAAATATTTTAACTAACTATAATTATTTTTCCTCTAAATAACATCCTGAAACTATCTATTTACATATTCAATTTCCTATTTTATATAGCTTAAACTAATGTTTAAAACAATATATGATATATATAATTATACCATATAATATATTTCATGACATATAACATATGTTTCTAAATGCAATTATGATGTTATGAAATGAGATGTTACAGTTAGCAAAAACATGAATTTTCAATTTTCAATTACTTAATAAAAGGGGTAATTTTTATCAATTTTGAACTGAATTTTGGAAGTTTAGTTAATAAAAATACTATACACCTTAATAGTAAAATTTTAATTTTTTTAGAAGCACAAATATTTTTTTTAATTTACATATGATGCCAACTTAAAACAAATCTATAATAAAATGAAAATTTTCCAAAAATTACTCAAATTTTGATTTATAATTCTTAAATAACATAGTTAAATTTTATGAATGTTAAATTGATTGAAATATCTTTTATAATACTATTGTTTTTAATGAAAAATATTTTATTCCCTCTTTGCTAACGGTTAAATTCTATTGGACGTGTTTTTGTAAAATAATTTCAAAAATACATTTTTGAAAACGAGTTACTTTATCTGTTTTGTAATCGTATGTTTTCAATTTGAAATAATATCATTTAAAATTAAATAATTTTGTAAGCTTGATTTGCGATAAAATTTTACTGAACGAAGGGACTCGATTTGAATTTTTGTGCAAACTTGGCTCTTAAACGACCTTTGACATTCCTTTCTTTCCTTCTCACCGTCTCTCAAATCTCTCCTCCTCACTGCCGCCAAATCAGGTATATTTTAATTTTCTTTGTATTACTTATCGTCAATATATATTCGCCTCTTTTGGATTTTCAGCAATTTCAATTGCGAATCTCACCGATTCCGTCAGTATAATTTATAGAGGTGTACTCTACGAATAATTCCATTTTCGTAGCCGAGTTAGGGCCCAAAGCAACACTCTCAGCTTGTAATCTCTTGGCGGAGTGCCGCCTGGAACGCCCTGAAAGGTTGGATTTCGGCTGCCGGCGCAACAGCACCACCCCTCCGCCTCTTCGTTCATTTGATTTTTTTTACTGATTCCAGAGTGTTGTTTTATAAGTATGATTTAAAACTTTGAAGAACTTGAGATCACTTTAATTTCTTAGATCCACCAAACGAAAGCGTGTAATTTCTGTGCTCGTTTTAAGGATTATATACAAGCATTACATTTTTTTTATATAGAATGAGTGGTGGTTATGGGATCTATTGTTATTTTACAGTTGAAGAGAAACGGAGATTTGATTAAGAATTCGAAAGTCTGTCTTCATGTCTGCTGATCCTACAGCACCAATGGGTTACGTGGATGAGGATGCTTCTTCAGGGTCAGGTGGTGATGGGAATATGTTGGATGGGCAAAGCAAGCCTCAGTCTGCGACACCTTCTGGTCCTGGTCGGAGAAAGAGGAGCCGCAAAGCCACTGGTGATGCTATTGTGGATGCAATGCTTGAAATTGCTGCTGCTTCTAAAATGAGGGCTGCTGCTATCATGAAGAACGAGGATCGCTTTTCTATAAGCAAATGCATCAAGGTCTTGGATGAGGTTCAAGGTGTTGATCAACGGCTTTACCTTTTTTCTTTGGATTTGTTTGAGAATCCCATTGCCAGGGAAATTTTTATATCTCTTAAGATTGAGAGACGATTGCCATGGTTGCAGGGAAAGAGCAGGGTTTCTTCTAGTTGAGTCAATTAAAATTTAAGAATGTTGGCTGTGTAAATCTATAGTTCCCAAACTTGTACGCCATGCAATTTACAAATTCATACACCTTGTAACTAGTGTTACTTTGTGATGAACGGCAGTTTTCTAAGTTTAATAATGTCGAAAGGTAGAAAACCCAAAGTTACTTGAATTTGCTGGTCTATTTTTTCACCCATTGCCTTGGTACATGTAAAATGTCCCAAAATTGTTTATTTTCCTTTTGAGCGGTGTTGCGTATATCTCAAGAATTAACCCTTGCATTGTATTTGTGTTATACATTCTACTTAATTTAATTTCTACAGATACCTCAGCTAGCATGGATGACTGTGACCTAGAATTGGATGAGTTGGAATTAGTAGCAGCAGCTGCAGGCTACTGCTATTATGACAGTTTAATCAGGCAGCCTAGTTGCAGTTCTTCAGGTAGTGGTGGTGGTAGTGGCTTCATGACTGAGGTATTGAAGGGGGATGTTGATTTTTGCAAGGAAATATTTCGTATGGGTAAACATGTCTTTCACAAGCTATGTGATACTCTTCGTCAGAGAGGCATGCTGCGCGATACTGCGGGTGTTTTAATAGAAGAGCAGCTAGCAATTTTTTTAAATGTCATTGGCCAAAATGAGCGTAACAGAGTAATCCAAGAACGATTTCAACACTCGGGTGAAACAATAAGCCGATATTTCAATAATGTGCTGAAGGCAATTAAGTCACTTTCACGTGAACTCTTGCAGCCACCACCAACTACCACACCTCAAGAAATTCTTTGCAGTAGGTTTTACCCGTATTTCAAGGTTGTCACCAGACCTATTCCTGCATATGTTCTCGAATATATCGTTTTACTTTTGTGTTACTTACTTTCTTTGAGCAGGATTGTATTGGGGTCATTGATTGTATGCATATCCCAGCACATGTACCAGCTAAAGATCAATCTCGGTTTCGCAATAAGAAAGGTGTTCTATCACAAAATGTCTTGGTTGCTTGCACATTTGATCTTCAGTTTGTATATATTTATCCTGGCTGGGAAGGCTCTGCGGCAGATTCACGTGTTTTAAGAGCAGTCCTTGATGATCCACATCAGAATTTTCCTCAAATACCTGAAGGTTTCCCACATCAGCTCATTTATGTCGTATTATTCTATCCATATTTTTGTACATGTGTGCAAGGTTCAGTATGTAAATGTGCGTGCATGGTTTATTTCTTCTGTCACAATGCAAATTCTAGTTGTTTCCATGCTTTGGGGTGGATCTCTCTTTTCTATACACTTAATTTGTCCACTGATTTCTGCTACCTCTGCAATATATATGTATTCTCCATCTTATTTTTTCTCCTTCATTTTGACAGGAAAATATTATCTAGTTGACAGTGGGTACTCAAACGTGGAAGGCTTTATTGCTCCATACCTGGGAGTTCGCTATCACCTTCATGAATTTAGAGGTGCAAATCAGTTGCCTAGAAATGCAAGAGAATTGTTTAATCACCGACATTCATATCTTAGAAATTCCATACATAGGTCTTTTAATATGCTGAAAACTCGGTTTCCCATTCTCAAACTTGCCCCTCAATATGGATTTCATATCCAAAGGGATATAGTAATTGCTGCATGCGTTTTACATAATTACATCAGACGTGAGGGAAGAGATGATGATTGGCTGTTTGCTAGTACTGAAGTAGAAGAGTTGCCTGATTTTGATGATCAGCCTGAATTGCAGTTTGCGTCCTCTATTCAGGAGCAAGTTGCTTTCCAGTTACGTGAATCAATTGCAACAGCAATGTGGAACGACTTCATAAACAAATGGGATCAGTGGTGATTGGTAGAACTATTTTGTAAATTCTATCATGATGATTAGCTTACTGGGTGAAGCTTGTAAAAGTGATCATTTTTAACTATTGTGGATAGTTTTTAGATATCAAAAACGGTTACTATATTATCGGTTCAGCTTTCTACTTCACTACTGCTTACGGTGAAAGTTAAACAAATTTTAATTGGCCTCGTTAATATGTAAATCGCTATCAAGTATCAAGCCATCCATTTTTAAATGACATGTCAACTGGGACAACGTTACGATTTTTGGTTCTTTATTCATGCTCACCACTATAGAAACTTCTTATTCCGCACAAGTTGGTTCTTCAGATTGGATAAGCTTTTGTAGAAAGCACTAAACTAGACAGAATCTACAGTCAAGTTATTAAATTGTCTTATTTCAACTCTGATTTCGAGTAAATGCTGGTGACATTTACAATGAAATCCCCCGAAAATGGGTGCTTAAAAGCAATATCAAGCCATGAGAGTATATTTAGAGATGATATGATATTCCCAACTTTTTAAGAGATGAAATCCATATTTTGGTTTCATCCATCAAACAAATGCATTAGTTAAGAATGATCAGCAATTGGAATCATGTTGTTTAAACGAGGCTCCAAAGCTATGTTCAGCAGCTGAAGTGGGTGCATAAAATGATGCCACAAGAGCATGCATGTAGTGCTATTTAAAACACTGGTTGATACTCTCAGCTACAGATTTTATTGCAAGTCAAGATAATATTAAGAGTAGAGATGGACAGTAAATTTGGAATTCAATTAAGTAAATCCTTCAAAAGTTACATTCCATCAATCCTAGTGCAAACGACAAAACACAACTAATTTGGAGAAAGAAAATGCACTCTTGCAAGTGGGTATTCTTTTCCAGCAATCCAAACGCCAGTTTGTGACCACTGTACATCCTCCCAATCGAGATTTTCCTCCAACACCTGTTCACAATATGAATAAAAAGACATTTGAGTTGTTTATCGAAGTTGCTATTTGAAAATATAGGTTCACCAAAATCCAAGGATCATTCGAGTGACAGTGACTGAAAAATTTAATGAAAATCAACTATTCTTTTTCAGCTCCTAGGTGCAACTACCTCGAGATAGTCGAGGGGCAGTGGAATGCCAACTGAACGCATGACCTTCTGCGGAAGAGGTTTCTTACACCGAGACCATCGGAAAACATCAATCAAAATGTTTTCAGGGTCATGTTTTTCACCATTTGAAGAATGTTGGTAATTAACAGATTTCTCCATCTCTTCATGTCCATGTAACTGTGCAGCTTTCACCATTTTCTCACCGGTAAAACAAAGCTCATACCTAATTGTTCAACATTTTGAAATCAGAGTGTCTCCAACTCATGGACATTTTTGCTATCAGAAACTCAAAATTGAATGTAGAAAGATTTAAGAGCATATCATGTGATAATCCGAAAGTAATGCATTTCTGCAGTCACACACACACACACACACACACACGAACACAAGAAGCAATAACTTCAGGCATAGTAATATATGCTAAAGTTGCACACCCTCAGCAAAAGAGATGGAAAAAGGTATGTTGATACATTGACATGGAAACATGCAACGTTCCTTACAAAATCAATGCCACGATGGGTCAGTAGGTCATATGCTTTACAACCACATGAGTCAGCACATGGAAAAAAGCCAAAACAACTATTTGGGTCTTGTACTTGTTTCATCTGTTAAGCCAGTGTGTATTTTATTGTAACCTCTGGCACTCTTGTACATCACATATATTTCCATCGAAGCCTGTACTCTTCTGTCTAATTTAATGTACAATTTTGTTCTTTCTAACCATTTCTTTGTTACCTTTTCAGGCTTTTCTATTTTATTCCTCCTTTTCACTATGCTTGCTATTGAAATGGCGCAAAATCAATCAATTAATAAAAGCAAGGGGCCAAATGTCACAACATAATAGTACAAGGATTCAACAGAAAAAGTAGGCCAAGGGGCCCAATTTATGATACACACAGGCAAAACAAGAAAAGTAAGCCAAGTACAGAGGCCAAATGGCGAGTCTTTCTTAGAAAAGAGCCCGATCATTGATTTCAAAGGAAATTTTATCTAACCTAGTTCTCTTCCGGGCAAAAAATGACCAATAGCCATCAGAATTCAGACATCTAAAAGACGCATTACAATAGCTGAAGGAAATTCAGTAAAATGAACAAAAACTTCCACACTCATTTTCTAAAGGCATCATGATTAATAAGAAATGTGTAGACAACATACCTGCATGAATGTGTTTCTAAATACAGAACTTCCCCCTTCTTTAAACGTGCAGAAGTGTAAAGGGGCTTTTTCAGACCCTTGTCAGCAACAATACTAATGCTGTACTTTATCCTGAAAACATTTTGAAAGCATCACAAAAAATTGAGTGAAAAAGTCAGATAAAAAACTAATGCAAATAGGAATCACAATGCCAAAAAAGATACAATTTGACAAAAAATTTGAACTAGCATCTATCAAAATGCAGACTATTGCAGAGTTAAGACTAGTTGATTTCTGCACTGACAATCAAGTCCAACTTGTTATCTAGCTTGTCCAATTGCAAAAATTAGCATGGATACAATAATAAGCAACCAAGCACAAAAGACCTAGCTTGATGAAATTTAATATAGTCTACGAAAAACATCATAAAGAAGAAAACTAAAAGTTTATATAATAGAAAAAATAATTCTTTTCACATCAACTTCATCAAATAAAAATTTTAAAAAGACATATTCAATGAAGGTCTTTAACAAACATATGGCACACATACCATGGCTCATTGCAAAGATTGTACTGTATAGTGACTTCACGCACAAATCTCTGCTGTCTCAATGCATTCTGCAAGAACATAAATACAAAATCAGGTTTGTCAAATCTGCAGGGAAAAATTTTGGTCATAAACAATAAGACAGAAAGATGTGATTATGATATTTCAATCACCAAAAAGTTAAATATATAATTCAAAATTATCATCCGAAACATACACCACAAGCATGCCCATTTGTAGATGCCATTATTTAAAAGACGGAAAAAGAATCCAACCATAAACAAACTCAAGGAATGGAAATAGATTAATATACTGAATGATCTCTAATTAGTTAGCAGAGGCAGAAAAGCAGTAATGTAACAGACCAGATGCTAATTAATTATATTTCTGCAGAATTGTGTACAGTTTCCTGATGTTGAAGCATCATGAGTTCTCTATTTGATATACTCACGAAGAATTGGGAACATTTACTTCAAATAAAGGTGCAATGAGTCCTAAGGATGCTACATTCGGTAGAAGCAGCCAATTTGCCAATATTGTTGCAATCACAGCAACAATAACCTACAATAGGTACATTCACATTGCACCTCACAAAACAAAACAGATATTCTGTTGCAAATGGTGAAATGGCCACAAGCATCAAAAGTTTGACTATGAAATTCCTGATCTTAACTTATAAAATATTTTGTCTAAAGATTAGATTGCTTCTATATGGCTTCAACTCTATGGATGTTCTAGTTACTGGGTGTATCTAAAGTTACCTGCTATTTTGAATAGTATTAATTCCCAACTACACTCTTCATGCTTAAGATTCTGAAGCACAAAAGTATAAATTTGCATATAATTGTAATGTTTGTTTATCAGGTATTATGTATAAGATGAACCGCAACTAGCAAGGCACCTAACCCAAGTATTAGTATCAATTACATTTCTCCAATGGACATTCATGAGTACTAATCCAGACGAGATTTCAGAAATTTGCAAGCACAAGAAAAAAAATATTTGAGCGAAATAAAAAATTCCAAGAGAAGTACCGATGCTGCAGCCCTTGTAGTCATTGTCCGCTCAACAGCAACAGGAGCAAGAGTAGGCTCTACAGCTGATGTATGAGTTAGACAAGGCTCAAGATCAACTGTTCCACCTCCTTTCTGAGATAAAAAAGAAATGCATAAGCATAGAAAATAGATTTAAGACATGAGTATATTACGTAAAGCCAACTGTCATAACTATTCCTCAAAATGTCAGCAACAGTTGGTAGAGACTGCATATTTTTTCAAAAACTACAAAATAACACTAAAAATATGGATAGTTGCTTTTATATGTGCGTATTCCCCACCTTCACAATGCAGCAGCGCTCCACACGGTAACTGCAGCCAATTCCAACTCCCCAGGCACGGGAACGGACATTGTTTCTCAGCATAGAAGTGTAGCCTATACATATACCAGAGAGACAACGCTAAAATAATAACACAGAGCATAACTGTGACACATCGAGTATATTTCAAATTTGTGGAACTTCAACAATTTAATTGATAGATTGGCCCATATGAAGACACAAAGTTCATTTATTCTTTCTTTTTGTCTTCATGAGGGCCAATCTATTAATTAACCGATTTTGGTTATGTTTACTTCATCTAGAGTTTCCATACCAATTTGGCCCCGTCTATCAGGGAAAATTGATCACTCTAATCTTTACGAGTCACATGAAGGCAAACAATGGTTTCCACCACAACCAAATTAACATTGTTTAAAAGTACATATTCTATTCCATACTTGATAAATTTAACAGATCTTAGCCATGCATTGAGTAAATACAGAGGATATATTTATTAATTACAATAAAACTCTACAAAAGATTTATAACATGACATGGGAAGAATTATATTTGAAGGGCTTACTATCTTGTGGAGGTAAAACTCGAATTGTAGCACACAACTCTTGGATGGCAAGAGGAGGAGGAGAAGCAGTCGGGCGGCAGTAGCCTGTATGCATGAGCACTGCAACAGATTGCATTATGAGTAGATTTGCATCAAACAAATTCATCATATTCCACTATTTAATATACACGGGGAAATAGTTTAAACTCTCCATCATATCAACACATACCAGCAACAAGATCTGAGTCATCTGTGTATATATCTGTCCCCCACAGCTGGCCACCTCTTACCTGCACGATGAACATGACGAGCTTAGAAATGTATATTAAGAAAGGCTTCAAGAAAATTAATAGTAAGCTCATTTCAAGCTAAGATGAGAAGGGATTCTAATTACAAATGTACAATGCTATATTGGGTAGTCGAGGACCACGTAATTAAGAAAAATAATAAGATTTGATGCAACCCATGATTGTTAACTGTCTTTCTTTCGATAACAGACAAATTTTGAAGTATTACACCCTCAACCAAGGATACCCAACTAAACGTTGTCCCCCAAATACAAAAAATCGACGAACATAAAAACTACTGTACAAAAGGAAATTACAACCAATATTATATTCTGCCAGAAACCCAAACAAATTATCCTTCTCTTTTTTTCTAATGTATGCACAATTCTTTGAATGGACACATTTCGAGTTATATATGTAAAACAGGAATAAGAAAGAAAATGCTAAAAGCACGGATCATAATTAATTTTTCATATTAAAGAATTTGGTTTTTGATAATCACTATGGGGATTATTATAACTTTAGAGGAAGAAGAATTGGTTTTTGTCTTATTAATATCATTAGGACGTAAAAGTGTAAAAAATCTTTGGGGTTGGGGACACCTTCACATGACTAAATTGTTAAAATATTCATCTCCCCGTCATATGCAATGCCAGGGCCATCACTAATACTACTGCTTTTTAATAATTTGGTTATTCAGGGGGGAGAGAGAGAGAGAGAAAGGGAGTGAGAGAATAACCATGCATAAAATAAATTAGCAAAGATACAAAACAGAGAAGAAATTATCAAAAAAAGAATAATATACATGGTTCAGCTACATGCCTACTTCTGCAAACAGCCCCTCACATGTCTATCATCGTAAGGATGCGGAGAATCATTATCTTAATGAAACCGATAATTACAATAGACTATTTATTGGCTTCCAACAATATAGACATTTTTCTATATCTAATTATTATTTAAGTGGAAAACGGTAAAAAAACCCTAATTAACTAATTTATTAATTCCATCCAAGTAGTCACAATGCATTTACACTTTCAGAAAAATTAATTGATGATTTAAATTAAACAATGGTTAGTTAACTAATTTTCTAAATACTGTGCAAACAAAATATTCTCTATCAAAGTTGGACAGAGGAAGTAATGATATAAAAGGCCTACAGTTTACTTCTGGACGTGCAACTGTAACAGGAAAATCCAAATACATAATTGCCTTTGATAATACAAAAACATTTGAGGCTATCAAGGAATATCACATGCCATACCCATAGTTGTTAGAGGCGCAAGGCGCAAGAGGGCTAGCTTTGCCTGAAGTCGCGCCCGAAGTCAAGGCGCGCACCAAAGGTACAATAGGCACAAAAAAATTTACACAAAATATGTTGCTTACAAAGTGAAGTTAGATGCAATAGCATACTAAAAAAAAACTAAGAGAATTGTTAGAGGTACATATACATTTAAAATTTACATATTGCATTAAGAATATACAGCCTTGAATTAATCTAACCTTAAAATGAATTGAATTAGGAATATCTACCCTTTATTTTTTTTATTATAACTCTTACATATGGATGGAAAATACATTAAAGTAAGTTAAAACCATTAAAAAGAATTGTTCAAGATAATATATATGTAAATTTTACATGTTGTATCAAGAATATATACCTGCGTTAATTTAACCTTAATAAGAATTGAATTAGGAATATATAGCCTTATATTATTATTATTAAAACTCTTAAAAATGGATGTAAAAAACATACTATTGCAAAATTAAAACCATTAAGATAGAAGTGTATGTGAGGTGCGCCGGAGGCGCACTTGAGGCGCGCCTGTGGGACACTACCTCGCCAGTCATATGCCGAGGCTCCAAGGTTGGCGCCCTTCGTGAGGTGTGCCTTTAACAACTATGACCATACCTATTCAGGATCTCCTGGTGAACTTATAGAGTATAAACTCTACAAAATAAATTAACACACTGTTATACAAATAAATAGGTTCTTACTTGGCGATTTGTAGCAGTGACATGCTCAGCAGGAATTCTAATTTCAAGAGTTGGGCCATTAACATTACTTTCACCATTTTTTTCAATTTGTAATGATTCATACTCCTTCCATAGCTTTATTAAATCTTGCATGCATTCACCAACTTTATAAACAACAAATGATACCTCCGACTTGCCTGAAGCACCAACACTATTGAATTAATTATCTCACAAAGGAACTAAACAGGAAATAGTCAATATATGAATAAAATAAGTTAGCCTAGCCAATAAGCTAGAAAACATTAAAGGGTGCAATTGATGTATATATCTAAATAAACTTCAGGGAAGTCTTATTAGCATCAGAAGTTGAATTAAGGAGATACACTGGTTACGTTCATTTCTGCATATTATTAGAAACAACATACTTTATAAGAAAAATGATACAAACAACTGTAGATCATGATAGCAAATGACCACTAACGAAAACAAGTATGAAATTTTCATGGAAAAAGTGACTTTAAGTTTAGCATTATATCCAAAAGAAAATTTCATATCATGAATAGAAAATTACTGTTGTATTAAAAGTGCCTCAAAAAAAGCTAGAACTATACAGACCAAATAGTTTAACCAGAAACCAGTATCAGGATCCCAGTTATAAGCTCCTGTTCAACACATTAGGCACATCATATGAAATGTAACACCTCACCTTGAGTTCTGCAAAACAAAGCAGCCAAATTTAGCATACCTTTAGCCAATCATAATAAACCATGAAAAAGTAGTTCATTCAGAAAGAAAAATAACAAAGTAGTATTCTCGAAATCACAAAGTTGACAGGAAAAAAAGGCATTCTCAAGATTTAATGAGCATAAAATTCAAAATAAAGTTCATTTTCTTGAAGAGTTCTAGCATATTTACACCAGTTTAATTCCGAAAAAAACACTGGACGAAATCACTAAACAAAAAGTAATAGCCTAGGAATTACCATGTTGTTACATTCTTTTTTTAACCAAGTTAATTTTCAATAACACAGCTTTAAAAAAAGAGGATGACACCAGCAACAAAAAGCAAGCCAAATTTTAAATGAGAGCTTTACTATTTTTTCTCCAAATCTTTAGTTTCCATCCAATTCATTTCCTTCAACTTTTGCTCCACTAATAAATACCTTCAACCTTAAATCATATTTGCTCCTACAATCCTACCCATATCTAGGAAAGTAATAGAATTGGTGTCACGACCTAGGATTTTAAAGTAAAAGTCAAATTTCCTAAAATGTAATGGAAGTACATGATATTTTAAACTCCAATGCAAAAATGCAGCAGCTATTTGCATCAATCAAGTTTTTTGGTGTTAGGCTCATACATAATAAGGAATCAGGACCTACTCAACCAGAAAAGCGAGGGTAACCTAACATTTGATTTGTAGCCCTGATATCATTTTACATATATACTTTTAAGGCGGAGCAAGCAAGTTTAACAAAACCAATTAAATGCTAAGCTTTTTCTAATGAGCTCAAAATTTTGAAACCCTGAAGGCCTTTTGATTTTTGAAACAACATAAAGTACCAAAAAGGCTTAGACTCAACCAAATCTACTTTTATACAACTTAGGTAATCAACTCAAGAAATCTGGCATTTAGTGGGTGCCATTTACAACAAAATCAAATAAAATAGTATGACTTAGAAGAATATTTTAAATTTAACAGTATTTAAGTTCAGGTACTTCTGGAAAAACAGTGAGATCTTATTTTTTAAGCAAAAAACTCTTGATATCTTATCCCTATAATATTTGCACGTCAAGGTACAAAGTCAAAGGCCCATCACTTTGACAATAATAGGAAATTAGGAACGAAGAGTTAGAATTAACAAAACACGTAGCAGAAGAAAAAAAATCTGGCATTTGATATCTTCCATAATAAGGTATAAAAAAGTTCGAAGGAAAAAGAAAAAACAGCTAAAACTTAAATATTAGCACAGATTAGTGTTTTTATTTTGCACAAGAGGTTATAACTCATAAGCTTATTGGCATGAAGGCTAGCAATTGTTCAAAAAGAACTTTGAATAACAACTAATATAATGTCTTCATGTGCATGCATTAAGAAATAGAGAAAGAACCTATTTACGTTTTCCAAAAGAGTTTAAAAATTAGCAGAACTCATGATTTATCAGCCAGAAAGGAAGGCAATAGGACAAACCCTTCATTGTCTTGAGTACGAGACCTAAACCGGGAGTCTCGATTTGTCACTTGAGGACTGCCCCTAGGCCGAAGCATCCGCTTACGCTGCTGAACTCCATAGTTAAAAACTTCCCTGTCTCTTTCTGCTCCCTCACCATCTGCACATCCATCATCCGTTTCTTTTTCGTGCAATCTGACACGTTTCTCAGGTCTCTCTCCTTCCACATCATTGTCTCTTTCTTTTCTCATGTCTCTAGCATCTCTGTCAACATTTTTCCAAGCATCCGATTCTTTTGGCCTTTTCTGCTCTGAAGCCATAATTTCCTGTTCTGTCACCCTGACAGAAGTATCCCCTGATTCTTTCTCATTCGGAAAACCCTCTTTATTCACTGTGCTCCATGATTCTCTCTTGATATGATCCTTTGATCTCTCCTTTATCCTATCCCTGTCTTTCAGAGAATCCTTCCTCTCCTTCTCCCACCTCTCTGTTTCTCTATCTTCTCTAGCTGATTCTTTTCCCTCAACACTGGCAGTACCCACTTGAATATTGTTCCTACGATCATTTCTTTCCCTGTCTCCATCTCCCCATTCTCTATGCTTTAATTCTTTCCTTTTCCTTTCCTTTTCTTTAAACCGATCCTCACCTTTTGAATCAACCTTGTTCTCACCAACTGTCTCATGTGCATCTGTATGTTCCTTGTCTTCAATCAACGAGCCTTCTTTTCCAATTTCAGTTGGGACTTGGGAATTACCACGTACATGCCAAGGATCTGTACGCCCACTAGGGGATTCAGAATATCTCTTACCTCTATGGTATTCTTTCGAATCTTTCCAATTCAGCTGACCAGCGGAAACAGGAAAACTATCCTTTTCTGCCTTCATATCCTTCTTAGGATCACTATATAAGTCTTTCTCGTATTTTGAATCCTTATTGTCATCTAACCTATTCTCAAACCTTGAATCCTTCTCATTTTTAGCACTTTGGGAATCCCTCTTTACATCAATGTGCAGTTCCCTCGTTTCAGTCCTCAAATCTCGGCTTTCACTTCTATGGTCTCTGCTATCTTTGGACTCCCTTGGTTCTGGCCTGTCTGAAGCAATATGAGTGTCGATATGCAAATCATTTGAGGATGACGACAATCGATATGTAGAATGCAAAGGCGATCTTCTATCAGCTTCACGAGATTCAGCACGAGGAAATTTTACAATTCGGGCATCCGGAGCTATCTCGTAGGATGGGTGATACTCACTTGAAACTGCTGATGCAAGTTTAGGGTATGGGCTTGTTTCATCATGTGGATATTTAGAAGAAGAATAAGAGTTACCAGCCTCTTCATGAGATCTTTTAGGAGCACTGCTCATTGCTACTGGAGAGAAATAATTATATGACTAGATCAATAAGCTACTTTTATAAGGCTATACAGCAAGGATAAACTCCTGATATTCCAGCGACAACTTGAGCCTTTGCAATAATCACTGCAGATAAAAGAGTTAAAACTTGATTATGGCAAGGAAATCCTATAAATAAAAGAGCAACAGAACCAACATAAGTAAATTAAAAGACTTCTAAGGGGATGAAGTTGAAAACAACTATAAAATATAGCCGATTTACTTTAAAGAAACCCTAGAATACAATTACAAACCTAAAAAAAGTTAATGTTACCCAGACAAAAGTGGGATAAACGAATTTGAAATGCACATAACACCTTCATCGAGAAGTAGAGACTCGTAATTAGAAAATTAACCTAAAAAAGAAGCTATTATAGCAGTCTCAAAACAAATTGAATTTATCATCATCCAAGAGGGAAACATTACCCTCAAACTAACTGGATTGTTATTTGCCATCAATTGGTAGAAAACAAATATAATACACACACAAAAAAAGAGAAGAGAAGAATTCGCGAGGCAAACACATTAACTTCCCACCATATTCAAATAGACGAAAGTTTGGCGATATAATGAGAATAAGAAGCAGCCATTAGAGCGTAATTCCCAGATCCTTCCTCAATTAAGAGGAAGAAAAAAGTAAATTTGTCTGAAAAAAAAATTGAGATCTTCACATGAAAAAGGAATGATACAGAGCAAAATAAAAGGAACAAAAAAAAAGAAAAACAGCAGAAATTAATTACCACGTCCTTCAATGTCTCAATCTCTCTGGCCAACTCTTCAACTTGTCTGAGCTTCGAAATAGTACATCTCAATTTAAACAGAAGATTTCGCCGATGAGGTAAATTCCCAAATGCCAAGTTGCGCAATGAAAGAGATATTTCGATTTGGGTATGTAATATATGGGCCGGGCCGGGCCGGGCCGGGTCTTATATTTCATTGTACAAATTCAACGGGCGTCCTTTCTCTGACTGCACAGCACAACCCTATCAAAAGCAAGGCACCAACGTTTGGCCGCCGAACTCTCGCCGTCACAATATCTGTTTGAGCCATGGCTTCCAGGTATATACTCATTTTTCAGATTCACGTTGATATTAACGAATTAAGCATGCGTATTTTGTCATGTAGGCGATTGAGAGCATTCAAGCGATGGATGAGCTGCCATGGCATCCAATGGAGCACTGATGGTCTAGAGTTGATCGAAACTCCTGAAGAAGGCATCTCCGTGAAAGCATTAAGGGATTTGAAGGAACGCGAGGTGGTTGCTACTATTCCCAAGACTGCATGCCTCACAATGAAAACCACCGGAGCTTGCCGCATCATCCAATCTGCTGGCTTGAGCGGTTGTTTAGGATTGTCTTTGGCCCTCATGTACGAGCTGAGCTTAGGCGAGGAATCTCCCTGGGCTGCTTACCTTCAACTGTTGCCCGAGAAAGAGTCTTTGCCTTTGGTTTGGACTCTTGACGAAGTCGATCATCTTCTTCGTGGAACTGAGCTCCACAAGGTAACACCTGATAAGATTGCATTTTTTTTATATATTGCTTGTCATTTAGCTTTATCGTTTGGTTATTACATTGTTTGACCATACTGGCATTGCCAAACGTTAGAAGGATTTTGGAGCTAGCTGCTCTTATTTTTGAGTTTTCAGCCTTTGTAATTTGTTGGAAGCTTTTGTAGGCAGATAGTGAAGGAAGACAAATATCTCATGTATGCTGACTGGAAAGAGAGCATACTGCCTCTCATGGATGCCGAAAATCTTAATCCAAAATCTTTTGGTCTTGAACAATACTTTGCTGCTAGGAGTCTTATTGCTTCTCGATCATTTCAAATAGATGATTTTCATGGAATTGGGATGGTTCCTTTGGCAGACCTGTAAGTATGTTTTCTTGATAGGTGCTATTTTCAAGATGCTGTTTTACTGTTACTGTTGTTATTTTCAAAGACATGTATATGATCAAGGGAATGTCATTCTTTTCTCATACCTGACAATTGAAGTGGCTTTTTACATCGCTTACAGCTTTAATCACAAAACTGGAGCTGAGGATGTGCACTTCACCTGTGGATCTTCTGATTCTGAATGTGACGACGATGATGATGATGAAAACAGTAGCGACGATTTCCAACCGGGTAACAGGTATGCTGCAAAGAAGGTTGCTGAGGAGCCAGCAAAATCACTGGGATTTCCTTCGAATGATTTGAAGGTGCTGGAAATGATTATGGTGAAAGATGTCAAGGCTGGAGTGGAGGTATGGAATTTATGCTTATCTAATTATGACCTCTGATGATTGAGTGAATTTTCTGCATTTTGTTGAGATATCAAAAATTTCTTCATGCGCTCTGTATATGTTCATTTCCTTTTATTTTCTTTCAGGTCTTTAACACATATGGATCAGCAGGTAATGCTGCATTGCTTCATAGATATGGATTCACAGAGCCAGATAATATTTATGACATTGTTAACATTGACTTAGAGTTGGTTCTTGAATGGTGTTCATCAATGTTCTCCAGCCGTCATAGCAGGTCAAGGCTGTCCCTTTGGAGGAAATTGGATTATTGTGGATGTTTTAGTGAGAATAGTGAATATTTTGAGATATCATTTAATGGGGATCCACAAGTTGAGTTGTTGATTCTGTTGTACATTATGTTGTTGCCGGAGGATGATTACTGTAAACTTGATCTAAATGCTTCAACTGCTACTGACCATAACGAAACCATTAGCATGCTCTTATCTGAAAAAATCGATTCCAAATTCGATGAGGGTTCAGAAATTGACAAGAAGCTGTTGCTGACAGATGGTGTTTGTAATGCTCTCCTATGGCTTGCTGAGAAGAGGGAGAACTTGTATGGTTCAGGTTCAATAAGGAACGATATTGAAGCCATGGAAAAGTGCACTGAGAAAGAAAGAATGCTGTACCATTCTCTGATGTTACGCGTGAGTGAGAGGAAGATTCTGGTTAAATTTAGAACTTATGCTACGCTTGGTCTGAATTTGCTCAACACCTGCACAAAATTGTCTAAAAGGAAGAGATTGAGGAAAGCTTGAGGTAATTTTTACATTGCGGTGCACGTTTATAAAATCAGTTATCAGTGTTTTCTCCTAGCATTTGTAATAGGTTGATGTGTTAGCACATGATAGCATTGAACGAACAGGTTTTAATGTCAATGCGTGATATAAAATTTTATGTTTCCAATTTAATGCAATCAACTTTTCCAGCGTGTTTTGTTTGTTAGAAATTTGTTTCAGAGAGCAATATATATTATTGCATTTGAGATCTTTTTAACAGACCTTAAAGTTTTAGCACATGAATAACCAGTCAGGAAATTTATGGGCACCTGATAAGTAGTTTGCCATTTTCCAGGCCCCATTTGGTAATTGTATCATCTGCCGTGGAGTTTTCTGGTCTAAATGGGAAAGGGAAGCATCCACTGCTAGTTTCAGCTGATAATAGAATCCTGCATTTGCATTTCCTGACGTGGTTTGAAGATTCCCTTTCTGGGACTGCACTTTGAAGTTCATTGAAATCTTTCAACTACAAAGAGACTTTCAAGAAAACGTAGTTGCTGCAGATGGATTCTTTATTCAAATTTGATTGTTATTTTTAACTGCTTCATGGCTTTGAAATTTCTGAATTGTTAGACTTAAAGTTAGGATTTTGCGTTATTTGAATCTTTGTTGCTCCATTCTGTGAGCATTTACAGCTGGGGTCATATTTTGTTAACAATATGGCTAGCTTGAGCTTCTTTCATAATTTGTCTTATTTTTTAGTGGTTTTATGGTTTTGTTATGGTTTGAACTCTTCTTAATCAATGATTCCTCCATATTTCATATTTTCGGTGCTCATCTATTCCGTACTCCAGCTTCTGCCGGATTTATTTATTTAACTTCTATCATGTATAGAGACTTGTGTGTGCAGAGAGATTGCCATTTATAAATTTTACCTGATTAAATAATCTAAGTTATGTTTTCAATATGTAAGGATTTTCTGTGATTATACAAAGCAACTATTATTTTTATTACTTTCTAGTCGTTGGATCAGATGGTAGAGAGATGCAAAGTAATGGTTACTTAAATTGATTTGCTGTAAAGGGTATAAAAATAATAATATTGTCAAAGCAGAGTACGATTTTAACTAAATTAAATTAGTACGCAGGATTAGATGTCCTACCCACCACGAGTCAGGTTCCAAATGAATAAGCCCAAATCCCGATATTGGTGGTGGGTGGGTGGTTGGGTAGAAAATTTCTCCCATCAAAATAGAAATCCATTTTGTCTCGGTTTCTCTTCTTCCTCTCATCGTCTCTTTTCGCAAAAATGGCAGTGATGGATACGTATTACTTATCCCATGGGTCTCCCATGATGTCAATTGACGAAAGTATACCGGCGAGGCATTTCTTTCAATCATGGCTAACCGATATCTGCCCGCACAAGCCAAAGGCCATTCTGATGATTTCCGGCCACTGGGATACCCGTGAACCTTCCGTTAATGTCGTTTCCCGCAACGAAACCATTTATGACTTCTACAACTTCCCTGATTCCATGTACAAGGTTCTTCTTTCTATTCGCCCATTCATTTTCAATTATATTTGTATGATCATGGAATTGCGAGTAGCAACTTATGCGTTTGGTCAATCGAAAAACTTTTCTTTCTGTTCGTTTATCATGATGTTGGGTATTGCAACTCATGTGTTTGAACATTTGATCTGATGTTGAAATTAACTTGTGTTTGGTAGAGTTGACCGTTGTTATTATTTGGCAGCTCAAGTATACACCTCCAGGAGCTCCTGAATTGGCGAAGAGGGTGAAGGAATTACTAGTGGCATCTGGCTTTAAGCGTGTTGAGGAGGATACAAAACGCGGGGTTGATCATGGTGCTTGGGTTCCAATGATGTTCATGTATCCAGATGGCGATGTTCCTGTTTGTCAGCTGTCTATTCAGTCAGAGAAGGATGGTACATACCATTATAGCATGGGCAGGGCACTGGCTCCCCTCAGGGAAGAAGGCATCCTCATAATTGGTTCGGGTGCTACTACTCACAACTTGAGAGCCATTCAACCCCACACCAGTTCCACTCCTTCCTGGGCTCTCCACTTCGATGCATGGCTTAAGGATGCTCTTCTTCAAGGAAGGTAATTTCTCTTTTTTTTATTATTATTTTTTACCAACATGTTGTATTCTATTGGCTAATTGAATATGCTGGTAGATATTTTTTATGCCTTCTGAAAGAGAACCAAATCAAGTACGTCATATAGCTCATCTAAGGGCTCACTTTGATGAATTTATAGGCATGAACAGTTGCTTGTTTGAATACTCTAAACAATGTGACCTTTCTTCTAAATGTTTATGTTCTTCTGCACTCTGTCGTGATGAGACACCTACCTATATTTTTTTATGGGCACCGCTGTGCAGGTATGATGATGTGAATCACTTTTATGACAAGGCACCGCATGCCAAAATGGCACATCCTTGGCCTGACCACTTTTACCCATTGCATGTGGCCATGGGTGCTGCAGGTGAAAATGCCAAGGCCAAACAAATTCACCACAGCTGGAGCAATGGCAGTATTTCTTACGCCTCTTATCAGTTCACAGCTCAGAAATGAATTTCATCATACTTGTGTAATACCCTTACATGTATTGTTTAACACTCCCCACAGTCTGTAAACTATACAATTTGGTCCAAGGCTTACAATATCTGTTGTACACTAGTAAATATTTGCAAATAAAACATGTCAACGTTTTTTTATCTATCTTTGTTAGTAAACAGCTGAGATTCAGATGCTGTGGATAGTAGATAATATGTACTTTTACACATTGTATAATACTTGAGGTTTGTGAGATAATTGACGTGATATTGAATGCAAGTTCGGTTATTGGCTGCATTGTGTACATATATAGGGAGATGAGGTTATTCTGAAATGTTAATAGAAAGACATTGGCCGGGGAGTTCTGATTTGTCAAATTTTATCATATTATCTTAGATTGTAGATAATTTACACTTGTACATATTGTGTAAAACTGTGATAATCAATGTGATGTCCAATGCAAATATGGTTGTAGGCTTCACTGAGTACTTGACAAGGAGATGAGGTTATTCTGTAATGTTTCTTTTAATTTGCGCTAATTATTTAGGAAAATCTCCACCTTACCACAAATATGACTTGAACATGAGATCTTTGATCAATCTTAACCACTAGTCTAAGACATTATTCACTATTCTAAAATGTGTTAACGGAAAGACATTCACAATGGATATTTGTCAATTCGCTTTATACTATTGTCTCATTCATACTGGAGGTGGAAATGATTCAAAGAGACCTAGGAGAGCTTCTATACACACAATTATGTTTCTGTTCTGACCTCCCTCACAGTTTAACCACCTTCATCTGCCTAGTTACAAAACACGAGTATATGGACAGCAGAATGAAGAAAATAAAATCACAGCAACAGCTAAAGCATAATCATGATTTATTCATCGCCACAAAATGGTTAAGATACATGAGGAATCATTAGCGAGGTTGGAAGAAGCTTGCATTACCCCGAGGCACACATATTACAACAATACTTGCTGTTTCTAAGAACTATTTTTTTATTTAGAAATTCCGACAAAGCATCAAGAGCAGCCTCAAAGTTGCAGGAAAACTTTGGTCTTGCAACTTACTTTCATCTTGATTGCCTTTGAATGCATCTCCTCATCTTTCACCAGCAATAGGATCCAAAAGACCTCGGCTTGCCACAAAATTGTTCAGAAAATCACAACTGCTTTTTTTACTTAATTCCAGTTGTAGAATTGCTCACAAGGAAGGGAAACCTGGCTTTGCTTCGTTCTCGGTTTTCTTAGACTAATAACGAATAAATCAAACTAATGTATAATAATCTAGTTACACTTTTTTTAAATAAATTCATTATCAAGCATGCGTTCTTGTTGACTAGTTAAGACATCCAAGTACAAAGGTTGGTTTGTGATTATTTTATGCAGCATATAACCAAAAGCAATAATAAAACTGAGATTGTTATACGGGTCCAAATCCAACATTAGGATTATTTGAACTTCAAGTTATATCCTTTTTCCGCCCTCATTGCATAACTTTCAAAAATCTAGTTCCTGCGGTATTTCTCCCAATATAATTTGTTAAACAATTTCCAAATTTTGGACATTTGGAAATGGCCAGCCCCATGTAGCTGATGGTTGCAACTCAAGCAAGACAAAACAGATGTCTTTCTCTTCTTTTAAACAGTGTTATTGATTCTAATTTTGCTTTAAGCTGTATAAATATAAGATTAGTATGCTTAAGTTTGTTGCTTTAATAGCTAAATCCAACATTAAAAAAATATAATCCCTTCAACTCTCCGCCACCTCTCTTTTTCACTTAATCTATAATATCTATGAAGCTCCCTAGTTTGTTGCTTCACTTGCAAAATTAACCTCTAAAACCCCCCTTTTCTTCAACTTTTATATTTGGTGTAACTGTCCCCTTCTCTCTTCAAAAAAGGATTGAGCTGTGCATTGAAATCTGAATACATTAAAGCTTAACTTCTATAAAAAAATTAGCCAAGTTTTTTTATTTTCTTGTATTTTTGCTCAACCAAATTCCTTTTTCTTGGTTCACGCAGCTGACTGATGTCCATTTTGTGCCACATAAAGGGAAAAAGGTAGGTCTTTTAACATGGAGGGAGAGAAGGAAATGTCAACAAATAACAGTTGTGAAGGAAGAAATGATCACATTATCACTCCAACAACAACAGGAAACCAACTAAGTGGCAAGGAACAAAGACCGTACAAGCAAGTGGCGAGGTACAAGGAATGCCTCAAAAACCATGCAGCAGCTTTAGGAGGAAATGCAACAGATGGGTGTGGAGAATTCATGCCAAGCGGCGAACAAGGCACACTTGACGCTCTCAAATGCTCAGCCTGCAACTGCCACCGCAATTTCCACAAGAAAGAGATTGACTGTGTTGACACCATTACCAGACCACTTCAAGTTCACAGTCATCCTCCTACAAATCACTTGCTTTCCAGGTCAATGCCAAATCAGCAGATGATCGTATCTTACAGACCTGGCTCAGTCCCTTCACAATCTGATGAGAAGAATGACGGTGCTGAGGAAGATGTAGCAATGGGCGTTAAGGAAGTTGAGAAGCCCAAGAAGAGGTTTAGGACAAGATTCACTGAAGAACAAAAGCAGAAGATGCTAGGCTTTGCAGATAAGGTTGGGTGGAAAATGCTAAAACTGGATGATTCTGTTGTGCAGCGCTTCTGCCAGGAGACTGGGATTAGGAGGAGAGTTCTCAAAGTATGGATGCACAACAACAAACATCACTATTTGCAAAGGAAAACTCATCAAAATATTGCTAATTAGCTGATCAGAACTGCGATCCTACATATATATATATCATTTTATTCTGTTTGTCCTCTTATTCGTTGCTCAGCGTTGCAGTCTATGTTTCTGACTTGTACGAATCAGAACTAATTTGTTGCCTTTTCTTCTATTTCTGTACCAGACTAATAAAAAAACTCTTTGTGTGACTAACAAACTAATAACAAGCATTTGATCCATAAACATTCAGTACATGAACACGTGTTTCTTTTTTTAATTTGTATTCTACAATCCAGTTGAATCCAGATTCGAACTGGAAATGCCACTTCAATGAATGAAACCCTTCTAGTACACTGTTTAGATTGTACGTAATGCAAGGGGAAGAATCTCTTAATTACTTCAACTAATGCCTTGTACATATTTTAAATTATAATTATATAAAATGAATCCAAAGATGCATGTTTAATCAATCCTAACAAAGGGGTTTCTGAATGCAGAAAAAGTTAATAATTCTGCTCTTGTATGACTGGTTTCATAGAAATCAATTGTTGTATGGGGGTCATATAAAACGAGTTAATTGGATAAATGTGGAAAATTACAGTACTCCAAGGTTAACTACTCAGTTTAACTGTCCAAATACTATTCTATATAAGAGATAAGAAACCATTACATTGTCATTTATACAAAGTATTAAGAGCCTACGCAATTCAGGGTGTTCCAGGTGCAGATAGATAAGAATGAGATAATGAATTTACTAACCTCATGAGTGGGGTGCATATGCATAAGGAATCTCTTCCCTAATAATTTAAAATTTAAACCCATAACTATCATTAACTTAAACTTAGGATACTGATTTAGCTAAAAAAGATATCCTAAGTAGAATTAGGTGGCATAATTATGATAGTAAACATAGGCACTAATTGACGCTTCCATGATCCTAATTTAATACAGGATGCACTCATTTCTTCTGTCTTCTTTACTAAATAATATCCAAAGGACTTGCTAGACGGCCAATCTTGATTTCTTTTCTTTAATGTATGCAATAATGATATGATTATATATGCTTTGGATTTGAATAATCATTCGAGACAACTAGTAATTCAGGTCTTTTCATCTACAAACATAGAAAGAAAAAGAATACAACATTTGTTACATAGCTATCTTATCAATGCTCCAAGTAATTAAAACCAAAGAAACAAGACAACAAATGGATGATGGTCAAATTCTCATTTCCTTTATCTTACTAAACAGTTTCTGATTATTTTATTGATTGTGCAGCAGCATTGTTGATTATACAAGCAAGTTCAGAATTCGAGTCGCACACATAAAATGGTATATGCAGGCAGCCTTTATTTCATTCTAAGCCAACTCTCATTCTTAAGTATGTGCACCAAAAGCTATGCATATTGCATAGACCAACAAGTGTATGTCATTTGGTTTATTCCACCAATATTTTAACCCAGGGTCTGTTTATCTACTATGCTGGTGGTGTTGTAATATGTACTTGACAAAGATGTCGGCTTTCAAAGACCGGATTAGGCTTTTCAAAATTTCATCATATCAAATCCTAGTCAGTTTGAAAACTTCTTGCTGGACACCTCTAGTAACATGCCACATCCAGCTAGAAAGATTGGTAAACATGTATATGCAGATCCACAACACATCATAATGAAATCTTACTCATCCGTATGGTTCTATTCAGTATGTTTTGATATGAAGCAGATCATATGAAATAGATTAACTCTCATAATCTACAAAGCAGGGAAGGAACTTTAACATGACTATTTAGAGAGGGGAAACTAAACTTAAATGTTATTATACATATATCAATCATATCTCAATTTTATATGTTGATACATTGGGGTGGACTAACCTACCCAGAATACAACCGCAGAAAATTTGCATGCACAAACATAGTGACTTATGCTCTTTAAGAAATCTCTCATTCCTTCTCTACTTGGTGTTAAAATTCAGTGTCAAAGCAAGCTGTCATCACCTTTGAAACCATAGACCTTGCAAAGGGGATGTAACTCAAGCTATACCTGCAAATTATGAAAGGGCAATCTTATTTCAAGCACAAGAATACGATGATGCATCATCAAAATTTAATATTCAAAATCACTTTAATAGTTTCACTTCATATGAATAAGAGTTGAAAATTTTCTAAGGTCAAACAGAACATAACATCGCGAGCTGAAGATGCTGAAATTGAACTAGTCACTATTCATAATATCTAACAAATATAAGGTAATAAAGTATATATCTCTTTCCCTGGGTTAGTAACCAATATAACAGAAAAGCTATAAAGAGATCTGTGCAATATTTGGAACTACAAAATCCAAGAGCACATGATAACTACTCAGATACAGCTAGCTTGGTACAACAAATGTGATTGGATTTGAGACACCGCTTCAATTTACGTACTTGTATTCAAAATCATGCTATGAGAAAGAAAATAGTAGCCTTCTAATAAGTTAGTGCAAAGCAATTGTTTATTTAGTTACTTCTTGTGAAGCACTTCACAACTTTAGCACACTGACACTTGCAAAAAAGTAGTATAAAAACCACTAAGTGGTAAATTTTTCTCTGATACTTCCATCATACTTTGGTTATGGGAAGAGTACTAGGCAATTTTCAACTGCATAAGCTGCAAGAGAAATGCAAGATGATCACTTCTGCAGCCGTGGGAATGACAAGCAATAGCATGAGCCTTTCTCTTTATGTCCATCAGCACAATCGAAATAAAATGAATAAAGAAACATACTTTGGGTATGTGAAAATACACACTACAGTTCAACAAAACTTTCAACATAAAAAAGAAATGCAAGTGAGGGTTACTTGCCAAACTAGAGCACCAAATTCTAGAATAATTGCCAGAAGTGTCAAAAGCTTGTTATGAACCTGTTAATCAAATGCTACATGAGTTAGTTACTGTTCTCTCTGATGCAAATCAGACGTCAAACTATGATAAATAAGGAAGCAAAAAAGGTTACTTACAAATAATGCACAGAACAATGCAACGATTATGCTTGCAAGATATAGAGCTGTCGCATATATACGAACAGGATCAAGCATCATAGTAACTTGACGCTTTGGGCCTATGAGAAATGCTGTGCTGCCATAGAAAAGACTCCAACTTAGCTTCTGAAAAAAATAGATGTGAAAATAGATTTAATTTATGTGAACTACAAAAGCCATTAAAAGTATTGGCTAGCTTGGCGCAATTTACACAAGAGCAACAAAATCAGATTAAGAATACATAGTAGATTTTGTTTGCAGAACAAATACCTTCCAAGAGAAAGCAAATTTCCAAAAGTGAAGGTTATTCCAAACTTAATTGGATTGAAGAAAACCAGCATTGACTGTAAAATCAGATAGACATGGAATAGCTAGCAGATTAGTTCATGACTTCTGTAATTCTTTACATAGTAGAGTACAAGAGCCAACAATCTTATGAGTCTAAACAATGGGAAATTTTATCATTAAGAAACAACAAATCATGAGTATACTTAAAGCTATTACCACTACTAGACACAGATTAGCTCTGTAAATACGTACAGAAAAATGTATCGGGGTTGGTATAGTAGAAGGCACTTCTAGGGCTAGGCCCCTTCGCGGCTACTGAATCACTCTGGTGATTCGTAAAAGGCATCAGGCACGAGGCACACCTAGTTGAAAATGGCGCATGCCTGATGAACTGCGCCTCGCCTTACGATCTGAGAGGCGCTGGCCCTTGTGCCCTGAGGGCCGCGAGCTTGAGATGCATCCATAATAACTAAAAGAATACATCTGCAATCTATTGCAGCAGAGATACATACCAATTTAAATTTCTTAAATGATGTGAAGATATGTTTCTCATCAAACAAACTAAAGGACAAGCTTTCTTTTAAAGTCAGGTTTGTCTAAATTCTTTGACACAAGACAAAATCATAAATTCTCAACAGTGACATGAAAGTTCTTACTCCCTAGAAGCTTAATAATCTCGTTCACTTAAATAAATAAAGTGGGAGAAAAAAATACAAAAACACTAAAATGCATACAAATCAATACTACAAAAACTTTTCTGATACATCTTCCACCATGTCAATAAATGGTTTCGCATGCACCTTCAGGATAGAGCCTACCTTAGCTGTCTACTTATCTGCAAAATATGAGCATATTCTCTAGTGTGATATTGGGAATCAGATGTTGGTTTGAATGAACAGCAAAACTAAAATGCAAGAGGACAGTGACTACATGCTGATGAAGAATGAAAACACAATATTGATGATTTCACACAAGCTTGTTAAAAAAATATTCATTGTTTGGTTAAATAAAAGAAGAGTTTTGATAATTAGTGGTGTCAAGCTTCTAGCTGGTTTATCAAATTCTAGTTTCGGGAATGTCTACCTAACTGTTAAATGGTATGTAATACCCTCCCATCGTAGTAGAGAGGTAAGGTTTGATGTAAAAAATAATGAATTACAAATTCCTATGTTTCATATTACATTAATAGTACCATATAACTTTGGCCTTAAAACTATAAAAAGGCATACTTTTTAATACAGCGGTTGTGGACTTGATGCATTGTTCTTCATAGCATTTGATGAAAAAAATTAAGTAATTGAAACAGCAGTAATTAATGTGATCATATGTAACATTTGGGGGTCAAGTAATCAAGCGAATAATATTGTCGACTGAATCTTTGTTAATGATAAAATTAGTAACTAAATGATAAAGATAATGGTATGAACACATAAGGTGGATCTAGTGGAATAAAGTAATAGCAGACAAACACCAAGAGAGCAAAAAGGAAAAATGGAAGCAAAGATGACGAAAGGAAAGCAGTAACTCTAGAATGATTTAGTTACCAGGAGGGTACATGCCAAGCCAGAAACAAAGCAAATGGCAAAACCGTAAAGCCTCTGGTCATGAAAGAGAAACGCGTTAAATGGAAGTAGCAAAACCAATAATCATTAATAGGGTGGAATTGAAGAAGAGAAAAGGGGGGAACCTGTTTGGTAGAGAGGGTGCAGTTGCGATGGAAGTCATCCATGAAAGAAAATGAGCTGCTTTCCTGAGCAGCGATTTGTTCTTCGTCTTCCACTTCCATGCCCACAAGCATCTTCATCTTCTCGAATGCGCTATTCATCCTCTCCATGTTTTAATTGCTATTCAGCAGAGAAACAGAAAAACTTTTATGAGCAAAAGCTGAAGCTTGTAATTGGAGTAGGTATTAGCTGGATCTGGTAATTGGAAGAGAGAAGGAGACAGACAGGGAGAAGACGATTAAGATGGCTGAGCAGCAACAAACATTTTCCACTGAAAAAAGAGGCCCAGCCCTCATTTCATTTGGGCTTCACTCATCATAGTCCATAGCACTGGCTATGGAATCTGAATTTGTTTGGCTCTAAACCAGCCCTCTTCCTAGTTTGAATTGTTTAATTTATTCGCGAGAACCATATTCCGCTTACTAATCGCTTAATCTAGACCTAGGTATTGCAAAAGCTCAATTGAACCCAGTTTATTATATACACATCATCACGATTTTTGGTTGACACAATTAAGACTCATCCAGCTTGTCTTGCATTTTTAATTCTAAAAATAAGAATTATATAGTGTATATTATATTGTATGCATAAAGTCGCTCAATAAATACATAAATTGAAATCATTGTATAAAGAAGTTATACATGTAAACTGACTGATAATGAAGAGATGCAACAAAAAGAAAGGGGTATACATAATGAGCTAATTAATTCTGCGGCAACTCTCACGGATTTCACCTTTAGATCCTTCCTTAACATCAAGCAAGCTCATTTTGAGCATAGCCTGCTGAAAATCTAAGAAGAACATAGCTGGATTGAAGGCATATGCGTTTACAATGTTTCTAGTCCTTGGACTATTGTACAGGGTTTGGTCTGAGAAAAGAAGTCCTGACTTCCTTTGTAAAGCAGTGAAGTAGAGATTGTCAAAGCCGTTTCTTGTCTGGTCAAAAGCTTGTTCTGCATTGTCGCCATTGCTGCATGTTGTTGATAAAGCCTTGGCAAAATCAGAGTCCATGGTTGTATCTGCGCCGCTTAATCTACCTTTGAATGATGAACAACGTGCCACTCCAAGTGTATGAGCCCCTGCATGAGGTATTATATCATTGGTGTTAAAACCAAGTAATGAAGCCGATTATATATTATTTGAATCACTTACCAGATAAAGCAACCATATCTTGGACACTGAAACCATGTTGACCAAACTGATAAATGAGTTGAGTTGCATTGAATGTAGGAAAGGGCAAGTTTATTGTATCTTCTATCTTAGATCTCCTTCCATCCTTTCTTCCTTTTGCGATTTCATATCTGGGTCCTCCTGCCTGCAACAAACATTATTGTTTAATCAGAAGAAGTGAAAAGAAGAGAAAAGAAAAGAAGAGGAAAGCAAGTAGGTACGAAAAAGACGGCATCTCTAGCAGCAATAGCCAGAATGTCGGCACAGGAAACAATGCCTGGACACTGCTGTTCAAGTTGTTCCTTAGCATCATCAATCACTTGATACCCTCTCAGGCTCAAATTTGCCGGGGAATCCTTTTCTGCTGTGTTGTCTTTTGTTGAATCGATCAGAACAGACCCATCACATCCCTACAATAGTTTCAGTTTCAGCCCACATGCGGATCAATCACTTAATAAAACAAAGGTAACTAACTAAATAAGGTAGCTACTTGAATAAAGCAATCATGGAAATGCATTCTTAGAAGAGCAGCAGCTAAGGTAGGATCAGATTGCAAGGCTGTAACAACTGTGTTTTGTACAATTTGTTCAGCAAATGGACAGCTCATCAAGTAGTAATTCATACTTAGTCCCTCTATTCCTAGACCACTTGATATGATCATCAATAACACCACTGTTACTACCACATAATTAGTTGCCATGGCCTTCACCAAATCAATTGTGATGAATATTAATTGTTGGTTAGGTAAACAGGATTTATTGTTGTGATGAAGTGCTGAGTTAGACTATTTGAAGAGTGAAGCAAACAGAGAACTCTGTATTATATTTATAATGGAAAATATATTAATGTATTTGCCCCTATAGTTAAAATATTAATATTCATGAATAAAAAAGAAGGCAGTGGTGTATCACTTTCTTACTTTCAACTAGCTGTGACAAAACTTTATACTTAAGGTATAGAATATGCATGAATGCCTTCCACTGCATGCATGTTAGTTCCATTATGGATTGATGACACCTAATTGATTTCATTAGCAAGAATCAATTTTTAATTCAATATTTAATCATTAGTGATTAATTGCTCAATGGATTCAGCTATCATTGATCATTTTCCTACCAAGTCAACTTTTTTTTTTTAATAATGGATTAACTTTGACGAACTAATGTTTAAATCCTACTTCTTCCAATCCTTATAATATTTTTTGAGGTACTCACTTTGTAAATGTACAGTTGGAACAAGTCCAATTGGTCTTTCCAAATCCTTGTAAAAACAGTTATGAACTTAAGAGTTACATGGGCTTTAGAACCCTTCGTATCCGGTTGTAAACAAATAACAGATGGGAAAATGAACGATTTCTTGCCTAGTGTGTCCTCGGTTGTTTTAAAGACAAAGGTTGACATAAAATGAGAATCTAAGCACATATAGTATGCTCGTTGTTTTGCTCAAAAACTCTAGTTAGTTATTGTTGATTTTATTAAAAGTAATCGGGTTGTGGATGCGTTTTTTTTTTTCTAATATTAGATTGTGAGCGTGGTCGTCTACAAGGAAAGATAACCTAATGCAACTTGAACATAATAAAATACGGAACTGTTGGAGTATGGAGAGAGCGGACTAGTTGAAAAGGAAACATCCACCAAACTAGTTTGAAACCACATGGGATACACGTTGACATTGCACTACATTACAGTATGTCTGGACTCACAAAGTATGATTATGTTTTTTAAGAGTTGAATGAGGTTTATGTTGATGGCACTTCATATGATAGTGGTGCAACTGTTTTGGGATTACTTGGGCAAATAGAAAGTTACAAATTTGTGTTCATGTTTTCACTTAATGAATATGATTTTACGAATTACAAGTGAACTAGATACGGCGTAGCAATGGAAAGACCAAGTCATTATTCAAGCTATGGATTTAATTTAATGTGTGAAATGGGATTACTGAAGGATGGGAAAATTTTCTTCGCTGAATACAGTGCCTTGCCTTGTATATTAGATACAATATTGCAGTTGAAGAAAACATGACAACCCGTGGGTACAGAACTCGTGACAGTGACTTGCTCTCTAATTGTCACCACTATCATACTCAGATTTATTAGACATATTTATCTCTATAAAATTTAATTGCTCCACCAGTATGACAGAACATTGGGTTTGGGTAGATTAGGCAAGAGAGAGATTTTAATTACGAAAGCAAACACTCGTCAAACTTAAAATTGTTGATGAACATAACAGTATTGAGAAAATAAAACAAAAATGTAATGACAAGATTGAAAACAAAAAAGGAAAGGAAAGGATGGTCCAAGGGAGGGCAGTAGTGGGTGGTTGAAGGCGATGTGGGCAGCTGTTGTCCATTTAACAGAAATAGTGCTACTGTGATGGTGGAGCACTTGCTTCCTGGTGGTATTAATTTCATTTTCTGAGTGCTTCCAACACGTTTTCATAAGGTCAACTCAAGAACGGTTGCACATGACCCTTCAACACCTTCATTCATTTCTGACGTTCAAAGCCCTGCTGCAACCTCTGATTTGTTGCAGACTTCTTTTCCGTGTCGTATGTTATTGAACAGAAGAGAACCTGCCACGCATCATATTAATGCATTTCTTCGACTCCAAATATCCCACAGCACCCGCTCAGCAGATAACATCAGTTACCAACAAATTATTTGCATGAAGCAATCCTGTAAAATGCATTCTCAGAAAGGATTTATCAACTTTGTCACCAGCCTGTGGCAACTCATGCCGTAGTAAGTAGTAACCTGTTCATCCACTGCTCCAAAACCACTCATGTTTGCCTCCAGCAGATCTCAGCACCATCTTCAGTAGCAGAGAGTATGATTAACTATTTAAAAACAGCCAAGAGAACAGACAGGACTACATATTCCATTCTATTATTACATGACAATTTTATATTAAAAATGAATATAAACAGCGACCACATATATCTAACGGCATGGACAGCGACCACAAGCATACAAAAACAGGACTTTCTATTCAAATATTAAAATATCAGCAACAAATTGCATATCAAAGGAAGCATGACAACAAGCTGAACGGATAGATATAGGAAATGTGCCTGACTTATTCATTGGTGAAGGCCCAGTTTTTCTAAAAATTACCAAGTATGAGTTTCGCCACTCCTCAAGGAAAAGAAACTGGAATATTCGGGCAGATTGACTGAGGAAAAACCAAATGACTAGCATTCCGGTGATTATTATTTAAGTCAACAGTTTCACACTAGGTACGCTGCATCATCTAATGCAGACAACCTGGTTCCTTTCGCAAATTAATTCTGTAATTACAACAGCATATCTAAGATGTTTCATAAATTGCCAACCTACAGTGACACTTGGGAAAATTAAAGGAACCATAAATTAGGAAAAGGGAAAAAAGAAGCCAATCTTAAGTTGTATAACTTATATATGCTGCATCTGAAGGCGATGTACCACAATGTGTTAGGGAAACTACCAAATTAAGCAACAAGTGGAGGAGGACTGATGGAATGAGAGATGATTTCTAATCCTGAAAATAAATTTCGACATAAAGTACTTTTCCTATTACAACACCATAAATGAAGGCCCAGTTCTCTTGGACTTCAAATCATTTCAGTTCAGCTCTACATTGTTAATAATTTACACTGAAATAAGTCTAGTTTCCTTCAGCTCACAGGAGTGCAAGACCAAACAAATTCTTTAGGATATGAAGTATGACAAAACATAGCAGAATCATTCATTGATCTAAATTATAGATGCCAACCATTTGAACTTGTAGGATCTAGTGCAGCATCAGGTCCTGGCGTTCCAAAAGCAAGGCATTGCTTCAACAACCGATCTGCATCAAAGGAGAAAGAATAATCAAACTTAGTCTCCCAAATACACACAGGAACCTGAATCAGTCAAAGTCCAATCATCATCCCTATGAGTTTCCATTTTATCACATTGAATCGAACTTCGTCTAAGGAATCTTGACACTCTGTGACAGAACTGTTAGTTATTCATCCCCACACCAATATTCAATCAATCAAGAATCTTTTATGCAGCTTACCTCCAAGAAATGCTACGGGAAAAGGAATCACGAATAATGCATCGTCACAAAGCCTGACAGAACACACCAGCTCTTAGTTATAATTGAAAATAAGAGTATCTCAAACAATTTTGTAATGAAAAACGTTGGAATTAAATGATGAAAATAGTTATACACTGGATCTCTAAACAAGAGTAGTGAGCTAAAAGGATTCGTTCAATGTTCTAAGTTTGGATTTTAGAAATCAAGTCCTCACCATAAGGGATATTTTTTTATCTCTGAGCTTAATCTTCCTTACTCAGCTTCCCACCATTCATCACTGTGCTTAGATTGTATTGTGTTGTCCCCTCCCTCTCTAGCATGTTTCAATTTACAGACAAATCAGATAATGTTTTCTCCTTTTTTTTGGTAAACAGATATTCTCTAACAAATTGCATTAAATATATAGCATCAAGGTCTGATTACTTTCAGAACATATCATGTTAATTAAGAGAACTTTTTTAGGCTCGCTTTAGATCATTGGCCGAATACAGGTATATAATATGAAATCATTAACAAAATAGTAGTTTAATCAACAATTCTGACACATTTAGTTAGTTATCATGCATCATTAGAAGAAAATAATAATGTATACCCTAGTTTTTAGTAGATAAATATATTATTGAACTAGTTACCTTAATTAGGACATGCTGATGAAATCCCAATATATTAATTCTCTGATTGTCCATCAAGAGAGAAATTCTCATCAAAGTTACATCAATGTGCAAGGAATGTGATCTATCTTAGGCAAATCCTTTTCACAATGCTGTTCAAGTGTAGGACAGTCACAAATCTCCAGACGAGAAAGTGTAGCGGGAAGCCCTTCTACAGGCAAGGCCTGCAACTTATGGCATTCCTTAATCTTTAAGTCCTCAAGAGAAGTAAGATTTGGCAGCCAATTTGAAAGGGACGCCAAATTTACGAGCCTTCCGATATGGAGAGAGGTAAGAGTAGAAGGGAGAAGCCATTCTGGGAAAGAGGAAAGTTCAGAACAGCTACCAGTAATTGAGAGCTTCTCTAGTGAGTTGAGTTTGTGCAAACCCCACTCAGACAAAGGGCCTATATTCTCGCAGTCCTTTATCTCCAACGAGGTAAGATTAATGGGGAATCCACCTTCTGGAAAGGACTTGAGTGAAGGGCACTCAGAAACATGCAATTCCTGGAGACATGTTAGGTTCTGCATACTGTCTGGCAAGGAGTTGAGGCTCTCGCAGTTGCTTATGTAAACTTTCTTTAAACTGGTTGTTGGGAAACCTCCTTCAGGGAATGACTGCAGACCAGGACACCCATCTATTTCCAGATAATCAAGATACATAAGCCTCCAGAGGTCGTTTGGTAAACATACGAGACTCGTACAGTAGCCAACCCGAAAAGATTCAAGTGACATGTTTTCTTGTAGTTTCACCTCTTGTAATGACTCCAAATTTGTACAGTTCCATATAATAAGGGTTTTCAGCGTGCAGGGTAGCTGGCCAGTGGGGAAGGATGAAAGTGAAAAACAATCAAATATCTCCAGAACCCTGAGTGACATGTTGTTCACATGCATCAACCCATTAGGAAGGGATTCCAGACTTGGACAGTTGTTAATTGTCAGCTGTTGGAAAGTGGTCGGCAAATGGTCGTGCTTGCTGGAGAAACAAGTGAAATTGTAGCACCCGCTAATATATATAGTCTCAATAGGTGTGCTTAAATTATGAATCATCCACTCAGGCAAGGACTCAAAGCCGCATCCTTGAACAGCCAATCCTCTTAGCGTCGATGTAAAATACACATCTGGGGATATGACAAGCTTCTGGCAGTCTTTGATTATCAGCTCCCTGAAAGATGTGAGGTTCCGCATCCCTATTGGTAGCTTTTCGAGATTATGGCAGCACTCAACTTCTAGATGCTCAAGTCTGATGGGCAGCTGCTCCTCTTCCTCTAACAAGGTAACTAATGAAGGACAATTCCTAATTACCAGGCGCTGAAGAGAAGTTTGATGATCTAGCCTGCTCCCTTTTTCCCACAAAGAATTCAGGTCACAACAGTCAACAATCTCCAAATGTTTCAGCTCTGCTAATTGTTGCATTAAACTCACAGGGATATGGGTTAGCTTAATAATATCACCAATCTGCAAGTAAGAAATTTTGGAAAGATGGGGTGCAGTTGCAAACAACATTGGATCACATCCCTTCAGGCATAGTTCACAAAGTGTGGAATTCGATGGAAGTGGAGGCTTCAATTGCTCAGCCTCACAAATCACAAGTTTTCTCAAAGAGGGGAGATTGTTGGGCAATTCTGCTTGTAGCTTGGGGCAATTTTTTATTTGAAGCTCAAGGAGACAAGGAAATTCTTCAATTTCAACTTCACCTTCAAAAGAAGACCAGATGTCCCACTCGAGCATCTCTTCAAAACATAGAGTCTCTAGCGATGGAAATGGCTTAAAGACGCAAATATTATTCCTTTAGAATTCTGCACCCACACTCTTTATGCCAGCCATTCCTTTGATATACAGCTTCTTGAGTGAGGGCAACTGACCAAACGGTGGCAAATATAAGCAACTCTTACAGCTACTGCATTCAATAATCACCATACTTGAGAAGGAAGGATCCCCTAACCAAGTAGGAAACTTCAGCCCACCGTAATTTTGAATGGAGACACTTTTTAACTTTTGGTGAGGCTGCAACATCTCCAAAATATCAAGTTGAATCATTTCATTCTGTAGTCCATCAGAATTGCTACTCCATTCCAGCACCAGATCATCAAGATTGTGTTTATGTGTCAAGTTGGCCCCCCTTGCGTCCCAAGCATTTACCACATTCTCCAATTTCGAAATGGTCAATGTTCCTTGTACATGTTGCAAATCCTTCAACTCGTCAATGCCTGAACTTCTACCACTGCCTATCTGCAAATCCCTCAACTCATCTATACCAGTACTTCTACGGTTGCCCACAACAAATTCTGGCAGTCTCTGAAGGCTAGTCAATCTACCGATATCAGGTGGCATTTCCTGTAACCCACTTCCACAAACATCAAGATACCTAAGGTTTACCAGGTTCCCCATGTTCATCGGCAACTTCGCAAGGGAATCACAATCATTCACAAGTAATGTCTGTAGATTGTACAGGCAGCAGACAGATTCCGGTAGACTTTTGATTGCAGTGTGAGAGAGATCAAAGTACCTTAGATGTCTCAAATTTCCAATGGTTTCTGGCAGTTCAATAATGTAATAACCGCTCAAGGATAACACTCTCAAGAATCTCAACTTCGGCAACAGATCATTAGGTACCTTATTAGATAAATAGCAAAACCCAATTCCAAAAGGTGATGCCAATGGTAGGAAAGTCCGTAGCCTTTTAACTTCATTCAGTCCCTCGAACTTCTTGTAGACGTCGTACTTACCTCGAACAAATGAAAAATGATGAGCCCTTTTAGGAATGCTCGAATGCTGGTTTCTGTTCAACTTATCCTCCAATCTTACACACATTTTTTCTGAGACAAAATGCGCCAAATCATTCATTAGGTCGTGCATGACATACCGCGAGTTATCATAAGGAGATTCTTGGAAGAATGATCTGGATAGCAGATTGCCAAAATACTGTTGACCCACTTCTTCCAAGGTTTTACTAGCATCAACTTGCTGAACGAATCCTTCAGCCATCCACAGTAAGACTAGCTGCTTTTTATCGAATTCATAATCCTTGGGAAATATGGAACAATATGCAAAGCATTGCTTTAAGTGAGCTGGAAGATGGTGATAACTCAATCTTAAAGCAGAGAGAATGTTACTCTTCTTTGAAGGCAACTCCCATAAGTCGCTATTTAGGATGTTACTCCAGTGTGCAGCATCTAATTTGGAGCTCAATAAACTTCCAAGACTCCTTGCTGCCAATGGTATACCTTTGCACTTTTTCATGATGTCAAGCCCGATCGTTCTCAAGTTTGGATGATCATCAGGATTGTTTTGCCCAAATGCATGATGGAGGAAAAGGGACCAACAAGCATCATCCGACAGTTCCTTGAGAGGGTACGGAGGAAGTGAATCCATAGCCGATACAACTTCTTGATTTCGTGTTGTGACTATGATTTTACTCCCATGAGCTGCAGCCATAAAAGGGGCCATTAGTTCTTTCCAATCATCATAACTCTCATTCCATGCATCATCAAGAACAAGTAACAATTTCTTTTCATTCAATTCCCTTCTCAAACTACTCTGAAGTAATTCCAGGTTTTCTGTGTCCCAGGGCTTCCAAGTAATTGACTCCAGAATCCCTTTAGTTATACTTACAATGTTAAAACTGTCAGAAACACAGGCCCATGCTTTCACGTTAAAATAGTTATCCACCCTGTTGTCATTGAAGACGCACTTTGCCAGAGTCGTTTTGCCAATTCCCCCCATTCCCAAAATGGGAATTACACAAATTTCACCTCTACTAGCTTCATTATGACCCAGCAGTAACTCAATGATGCAATCTATGTCCTCATCCCTACCATAAACATGAGAACTAATCAACAGTGAGGTAGTAATAGTTCTAGGTGAAATCGCAAAGCTACTCAGACCGATATCAGTTTCCAGCCCAAGAACTTCTTTCTGTTTGGCAACATATTCAAGTTTATCAATGATTTTCTCTATCCTTGGCTGTATTCCTTCATCAAATGGATTCAAATTGGAGATCAAATTCCAAGGCCGTACCTGATTAGGGGGGTTTTGAGAGCTATCTTGTAAATTCCATCGTATAGCTTCAGTAGCTAACTCATCCAACACATCCTCAGCTTCAAAAGTAGCATCTTTAAGCATATCTAACCAAGCTTCAACAGCTGGACTGCTGTGTTGCTTCTCTTCTGCATCGCCAAGAACTAAAATATTGCTGAAATATGCAATCTTTAGCTTCTCAATCAGCTCATCTTTGATATTCCACCTGCGAAGGAACTCTAAAATGTCCCCTGATGCTAATTTGTCCAGCAGAACCTGAAGAGCCGGCGACAAAACAGCCTCCCACCAAACCATTTTACGGGTCTAATTGCAGTGAAGAAACAACTCAGTTGATAAACTAAAAAAATGGGTTGCTGGCAAATAAACTCTGGATTTGTGAAAAGTTTGACCATATGCCCGTGGTTGACAGCCTGACACTGACGATGGCTTCTCTCATGTAAATTGATGGGCTGAAAGATTGGCATAAATCCCATAACTTTGTATTTGGATTTTGAACATTATTGAACGGGAAATCCTACGTTTACTAACTACCGGTAACTAAATTTATTTATTCCTTCCCACATTCTACTATCGGAATTCTTTGAATACCATTTATTCAACATTAACTACTTTAAGGATTGTGAGATTTAGTTTTCAAATTCAATTTTCAATAACTATTACGGTTATTTTGTGATCTTTTTCTCACATTCAATTTCTTTCCATAATTCATTTGTAGTGTTTTTCCTATGATTCAATTTTTTCATTTTATTTCCAAATTTATTTGTGGTGTTTTTATCTAATTCGAATTCTTTTATAAATTTGATTTTCTTACTCATCAATTGATTACGAAATCTCCAATTTAGTTTCTTATCAACATCAATTTATTTTTAGTTTTGGGATTCAAAGAATTAACAATATCAAGTCAAAGTTATGATTTTCAACACAACCTCCAGTTTGATTTCATATGTAAGCAATAACTACTTCGGTCGCGTTCATTTTTGTTTTCAGAAAATATGCTATTTTTCAAAGGAAGTATATAATTTACAAAAAAAATATACCATTTTCCAACATAAATATACGGTCTTTTAAAAGAAATATACGATTTTTCCAAAGAAATATACAATTTTTCAAGAAAAATATACATTTAAGCTTGCTGTGCCATCCTTTTTCTTTGAAGACATTAGAAATATACAATTTTTCCAAAGAAATATACTTTTTTTCCAAAAAAATATACAGCAAAAATATACCATTTTCCGAATGAAGTATACAGTTTTTTAGATAAAATATATGATTTTTCAGAAGTAATATATCGTTTTTCAAAAGAAATATACCGTTTGCCACAAGATATATACAATTTTTCAGGAAAAATATACCTTTAATTTTGTCGTTCCATCTTGTATTTGAAGAAAGAAGAAATTAGAAATATACGAATTTCCAAAAAAATATACTGTTTATAGAAAAAATTTGCAATTTTCCTGAAGAAATATACTATTTTTTAGGAAAAAAAAACCCTTCAAGCTTGATGTGCCATCTTTTATACTCGAAGAATTTATTGGTTTCATTTTTTTGTGAAATATACCAAAATCGGAGAATCGAAATGCAATTGTTGTGAAATCGAAGAACGGAAATGCAAGAGCCACTTAATGATCATGGAGGTTTGGGCGAGAACAGAAACTATAAACTAGAACGACAATGGTGATTTGGGAGAAAATGACTATTTTTAGAGAGTTAGTGTTTGGTTATATTTAGAAGTTTAAATTACTAATTAATAGGGATTTTATTTTGATTTGTTTTTATGTTGGGGTATTAATAAACTGAAAAGGGTATTTAGTGAATAAATATACTAATAATGAATTATAAAATTTGAAAGAAATATTTACTAAGTTCCAATATTCAATGTTTAAAATCATATTCTATGATGCGAAGTTTACAAAAATTACTCTTACTGAATTGGTTCTCTCATTGTTGAAGGGCCAAAGCCCACAGGCCTAGCAAGCAAGCACCTTGGAGTTTCAGTCAAACGCAGCTTTTTCAAATTAAATTTTTTTAAAGGAAAACCTGTGCAAAGCCAAAGCCAAAAAAGGGCAAAGGTTTGGTAATAAACAGTATGAAAACAAACAAGGACACATCAATTTCAAGAAAATAATAATCAAGTATATGTGTCCCCTGGAATCTTGATTATTGTGCTTATCACTCCACCAAACATCACCACAAAACCTTGCCGCCATCTAGTTTTTGACTTGTAAACTTGATTTTGCCTTGGGCCATTTTATTTTTTCATTTTTAAAAAATATATATTTTCAAGAGGTTGGGTTTGGAATTGGGTTGGGTATGTAACTGTGTTGTTGTTAACCATCTCCAAATATTTAATTGATCTACAATTGCTTTTGTGTGCTATGTTTTCTTGTTTATTAAACAAATTTCGCAAGTGATCAAGGCACTCTTCATTTTCTCAATTATGTGTGTTGCATCTTATGTTTAGTTTTGAAAACATGAAAATATACAATAAAATTAATAATGTTGGTGAAATATCTTTTATATGTATATTAAAAAAAAAGTATTGTATGTAGTATTACATGTATTCTGGAAATAAAATGACACAAATATCCTTAAAACCAAAGAAATATATATAAAAATAAAGTTTAAAGGTCTTATGAATTTTATCTTTATAAAAAGTTTCAACTTTCTACAAAAAAAGACTATAGTTAATAATGTAAAAATTAAAGTTTATTGTGTACTCAGCAACTCTTTTTTTAAAATAAGTCATTATTCACACAAACATAATAATTAGAGGTAGTGTTTTTGAAAGCGAAGATTTTACATGTATCAAATATATGAACTTTGGGATTGATGTATTGAAACAAAGCTACGTAAGTTCCAATTGTATGCATGTAGGTGTATAAATTAATGCAGTAAAAAGAAGTAGTTATGAAAAACAGTTGTAAACAGAATACAGGAAGGAAACCCTAAACAGAAAAGGGTGGAAAATAAAAAAAATAAGGTTAGATGGAAATGGCGATGATGGAGAGAGAAAGATAATAATGAGAAATGGTGGGGACTATATAACATACATAATGTATCTGCCTGCCCTCTCTCTCTCTCTCTCTCTCCCTCTCTTTCTTTCTTCCTTAGCTTTTACTTTTCCAATTCTTCATCTTCTTTCTCTCTCCCTCAAAGACCTAGCTATCCATCCATCTATCTTCAACTTCTATAGCAACAATAGATTAGATCGGATCAGATCAGCAAGTAAGCAGGTAAGAAATGAGTTCATTGATTAGCAACAGCAACATGAACATGAACATGAACTTGAACTTGAACATGATGCATATGGGAGGAGGAGGAGGAGGAGGGAATCATCAATTTGGAGATACAACTTATACCAAAGTGTTTGTTGGTGGGCTAGCTTGGGAGACTCAGAAGGATACTCTCAAGAATTACTTCCAACAGTTTGGTGATATCTTGGAAGCTGTTGTTATCATTGACAAGATCACTGCCAGATCCAAAGGCTATGGCTTTGTAAGTCTCTTTATCTTCATTTGTATTTCTAAACAACTCATCTCCTAGCTATATGCATATATATATATATATATATAGATCCAGTAGTACATGATCATCTGGATATAGAATTGGTAAGAGAAGTTATTGATTGAATTATGTATAGGTGACATTTAAGGAAGCAGAAGCAGCCAGGAAAGCATGTGTGGATCCAGCACCTGTAATAGATGGAAGAAGGGCCAACTGTAATCTTGCTTCTTTGGGTGTTCAAAGATCTACTCCTTCTACCCCTCAACACCCACCTGGTCTTCATTTCTTTACTTTATTTTCGTTTATCATGCCTAACATTTTATCTCTAATCCCAACTATTCTTATCATTCATAATTAATTATAATTAGCATTTTTGTATCTCAAATTAATCTTTAGTTGACCGAACAGAAAATGCATGCAACCTTAATCCTTATCTATTTTCTTAACTAATATTGAAGATTATACATGAAATATTGTCCATAAATTCCCTTAGTTGTAATGAATGGATTGGAATAACAAATAGGAGGAGGAGGCAGAAATTTCAAGGTAATGAAATCAGGAGGGGTTGGAAGTGGAAGAACAAGCTTTCCAGCTTCAGTTCCACATTATGCTATCCAACAAGGGATTCCCTGTACTACCTCTCCTTTTGGGTATTTTTCTTTTCTTTTTCATTTTCAGTTTAATCATCATTTCTTCCCATGTGCTTTGCCAGTTCATTCTTCTAAAACATTAAATAAAATAAAAGAAAAATAAAAGCTTCTTCCTTTCTCTCTCTCTCTCTCTCTCGCTTTATATATGCATGATATTGAACTGCTGATCAATCAATTTCTATCCATGTGATATGTCTGTCTGTCTGTCATATTGAATGCCTCATGCTACACTCTTACTCCAACTTTGACCATGACCTTTTGTCACGTGATTGCCCTCACATGCCCCCATTTCGCCATCTACACCCTTACCATACACATACACATTACACACATATGGATATATATTATCATACATATACAGCAACATATTAGTCTGACATGTAAGTAATTAACTATACATTTCAATAACTGTTTCCATTGACTGCTTTCCTTTGTTAAATGGTGATTTTTTTCTTGTTTTCAGGTACTCTCCGTACTCAACAAACTACACATATCCCACGGTTTGTTTCACGTCCTATTATATTTATATTAGAGTTTCGTTAAAACTGATAATGATATTGGAAAATGCAATGAATACCGTTGTTTATAGAGCTACTATGGGGCATGTGGAGGAACAAATAGTCCATATGTAGTGTATGGTGCAAATTCAAGTTATTATCCCTACTTGCAGTATGGTATGGGATTGGATTTTCAGTATCCTCAGCACCATTTGCACTACCCTATCATTCCGCATCATTATTCTCCCATGCATTTCTCACATTCTGCAGGTCACCATTAATCTCTATCTTCTTATTTCTGATTGATACATCTGTAGAGTATGCTTGTTACCATGTATGCTAATTTGATTAGTTTAATAATCGATGAATGCAGGTGGTAGTGTCAGCACAGGAGTTGCTGCTCCTGCTATGCTACCTTTTTACTCTTCTTAGACAATCGCCGATCCACATTCATGCATTATTCTCTCTTTCAGTACGTACCTGGACGGCGGACCATAATTGAGCTACTGACTATCATCTGGGTCGGTCCTTTTGGAGGGGAACATTCATTTCAATTTCAGCAACTTACATAATTAATCCCAAAGCAAATGCTGAGATTAATTATGATAGCAACGAGAATGGAGGAATGCAGTATGCAACTGTGACTCACATTCAACAGCGATCGCCCTAAAGCAGGAGTAGGGTGAGACAACCGTGACTCTCACACATTCGTTGAGCAAGGAAAGCTCATGCCTGTGTGTTTGTTGCCCTTTTTGGGAAAAGGGGTTTTATTTCTTTCTCTCTTAACTTGCATTTGATTCTTCAGTTATCAACTGTAGAGTACTAATTCATATATATATATATATGGTGGCTATACCATTGGAGGGTTAGCCCAATATTGACTTAGCCATGAAAGAGAGCTTCTGTTTTTTTCAAACCCGGAGCTCATATTCATGCTTTAATTAGCGTAGTATAATCAGAAACTGGTTGGATAAACCTGACGAGGGAGATATTTTGGTCCCTTTTGGTTTATTTATCTAATTCCACAGCTAGCCATGGATGGCTATGGCTACATCTTCATTGCATCCTCTCTGCTAGATATATGATCTAATATTTGGGGAATATTTATATGTATAATTACTTTCACAGTCTGTTTGGTGTGTGTAATAATTAGACCTCTTTGCTTCTCACCTTTTCTGTTTCAGACTTCAGTTGTTTAGAAACTTAAAACTCGTGTTGTTCTTTAAGTAATTGGTTTGTAATAATATTAGTTATAACACTCTCTCTCTTATATGAACATTTCAATGCTGCATTAATTGTACTTATTACCGCATCACATTACCATCAGCATATTCACTCAAGCATGCATCTAAAGCAATTAGCTAAATTGTTGCTTGTTCACTCAAGCAATTTGTTCGTAGTATGTGCATTCGAGTATTTGATACTCGGTGTATAGGCACACATCTGTGAGGCAACTAACAAATTCGCACACGACATTTTATGCTTCCCTGCGTATGCTTCTTGCTAAACTCATTAAAAAGTTCTGTAAGCATACAATTGTCGCCTGAAATTGCTACCGAGTAAACATGAGAATGATGTTTGTGTTTTAAAGCTTAGAAAACCACACCTCCAGTTCTTGGGAGCCAGAAAATGTTGTTACAGTTGCAACAACATAATTGATACGGGACAGTTTTTTTTTTCTCGTAACCCTACTGATATGGCGAGACCAATAAGGTTTTGTCTTCCGTTAAATGATATCTCTGGTATTGTGATAAAATTGATAATATTATAATTTCCAATAAAGAAAAATAGAGGATTACAATGGAAATAAATAAGATATTATATATAATAAAATTACCAAAGAACATAAGAAATACTCTTAACCTTTTATCAAAACAAAGTTATTGTGGGCGCCTCAAACTTCAGTTTTTTTAAGACAATAATTTGTCCGTTACAGGTGAATTTATCTCCCATGTGAAGAGTAATTCATAAGAACCTAACACTAAGTAGCCTTCTTTTGAAAAGAAAAGAATATTTTGAAGAATATTTTTAGTATGCAAAACCAGTGTTATTGATACCGTACCGTACCGGCCGGTTCAACCGGTAAAACCAGGTACCGGCCAGGCATACGGTCTGTTTGAAATACTTCATGGGTTTTGAAGAAAACCACATCCTACCGGTTCATACCGTTAAAATACCGGTATACCACTAAACCGGTTATTTAAAAAAAACCATTTCAAACTTTAGTTTAAAAGCTTCCCGTTCAAGTTTTTTCCTTTTATCGCTACGTTTCCTTTCAAAATCAAAGCAAAAAGGTAAAATCCTAGGTTTCCTTCTTTGCATCTCTTCATGTAAGTCCAGTATTCAACTAGCTACATCTATCATCGGTAAGTTTATTTCCATTTCTTCTCTTTTTCCTTCTCTTTGACTGAGTTTGTTTTAACGAAATCCCAGGTTTCCTTATTTTTCTTTAGTATGGGAAGATTAAATAATCATATAAGAAGAATAGATGGAAGAAGAGATGATTATTTTGGAAGAGATGGAAAAAGAAAAGAAGAGAAACATAGATAAAATTCAACTAAAACAGAGATTGAGTGTTTATTTTTTTTTTTTTTTTTGTTATTTTGGACTTGCATCCACTACCCATGGGTTCTTGAATTGATAAAATATTTTAGAATTAAAATTTGAAAGTTTGTTAAGGATATTTATTATTTAAATACTACATTATTTAAAAAAAATTCATTGATCCGGTATTATCACTTATAATACCGGTAATACCGATCATACCACGTACAATTAGCTTCACCGATATGGTATCTGGTACAGTATTGATAACATTGTGCAAAACTGAATATAAAATGCAAAGTGTTTCGGGTAAACAAGAACTGGCTGGATTATCCAAGAATAATATATTATATGAAAGTGTAATTTATAATGCTACAAGACTAGGGTATTTATAGGACAAATGACATTAACATGGATTAAAAAACAATAACATTTGTAACCACCCTTTATGGTCATTAACTTTTGTAACCACACTTTATGATCATAGACAATGAATATATTATGAGAAATAAAATTGATTAAGGAATTAAACACTCGTTAATCTAGATAAAAATTAATTTATTATGGGATTTAACACTCGCACTAGTGTATAATAGGCTTTTGCGGACGGTTGTTTTTTACTTTTCCGAACGGTTCTGAACCGTCCGCACAAGCCGCGACGCCAATGATCAGAAGTAATGCGGACGGTTCAGAACCGTCCGGAAAAGTAGCATTCCGGACGGTTCTCTTAAG
>CATIWQ010105272.1:0-37595 GCA_949673415.1 Euphorbia schlechtendalii
AAACTTGATTTAATTGCAAATAATTAAGAGTTTAAAAACTTAATTGCAATAAATTAAAATTCATTCCATATATAAAGGAATGGACGTGTACTCCTGAGAAAGTAGAATTTTATAATGATTCATAATGAATTTAATTCATTATTATTTTTCCAATCAATTCTTTCTTTCGGGTTTTCGACTTGTGACGAAAACATCGTAATTGATCATTACCGATTTTCATCGCTGCAGAAGTTGTGGATACACATTCATACTTCAACAAATTGTGAGATGGATTCGATTTGCCATTTGATACGGTGTTCTTCAATCTTGAACATACGAAAAAGGTAAGACCGAATTCGTTTCCGATTTACATTTTCCATTAAATATAATATGACATTTGACAGTTTTTTAATGGAGGACAAGGAAAGTGACAAGAAAACCGAGACAACATAATTTTTTCATGTTTCTCATTGATATTGACACGACTTAAAGTAGGAAATAAAAAAATATGAAAAAATAAAAGAATGTTCCGTGATCCTAAATTTGACTACTTTTACTAGTTGTCACATCAATTTTAAAAAGTCTGTTTTAACTCCTTAAACTTGGCAAAGTACATTTGTTAAACTTGAGTGTCACGTGTGTATGAGAGAGAAAAAAAGAAAAATTTGTCATATTTGAAAAATCAGATCAATCACAAATTAACATTGACATGATTGAAAAGTGCACTTTTATTAAATTTAAAATGTTTTTAAAGATTTTTAAATTAGAAATAATAATTTTACGTTATCAAGTTTGGGAACTAGTTATGTGTTAAACCAAACCAAACGTGTCAAAACACGAAGGAAAAATATGACAAGGGAATGAGACAACATATTTTCGTCATCCTGTAACTACGAAAAGTAAAAACAGTGAACCGCTTGAAAAAATCCGTTAGCTAATACGAACATGGGTTGAGAAGGCAGAAATGCATGCCAAGTATAGGAACATAGGCGGGTTAGAACCTGCATTTGGAACCTGAGAGTGTACACTTATCCTCCACCGGCTTTGCCTCACCGTCCGGCCTGGCTGATGCATTCTCCGATTGCGATCGTCAATTCCTAGGTTTTTAAAAGATTCCGCCTTTTTGTTTTCCCGCGAAATTAAGATGGGCGAAGATAACGAAGCTGCCGCATCATCCTCTAGCCCTAAAACCCATAGTAAAACTAACAGTGCTGAAGACGATTCTGATCACTCCAAGTACCAGCCTTTCTCCTCCTCCTCCAGCAGTTTTTCTTCTCGCAATGCTTCCTCCAAATATGACTTTGTTAAGGTTGTTCTCTTCTCTCATTTCCGCTTCATCTCTCCGAATTTTCATTACTTTGATGACTTTTGTTTTTCCTTTGATATTAATTACTCAGGTGAAGGTGTGGTTGGGCGATCACGCTGATCATTACTATGTTCTTTCGAGATTTTTACTCAGCAGAATGTTGACGGTCACTAAGGTTCCAATTCAATTTGATTCTCATTTTCTTATTTTCGATATTTGATCTTGATTGGAACTGACTGGTTGGATTCATGCACTGTATTTATCTTTTAAATAAATTCCACGAGTATCTGTTTTACATGAACTTGTGATATAAAGTGCATGATTTTCCAAGTAGAAGAAGTCATTTTTTAGTAGAAGAAGTGTAGTCTTTGTCGCTGCCATTTGTTTGTTAAACTGATAAAATTCGTATGAAGCTTTAGGCCTATCTTATTCATGTGTGCCTCACAAATGACATCTTTTTTCTCGAAAAAAACTAAAAGAAATTTGTCTTGTTTAAGTTTTTTTATCTATCATCAAATATTTTTGCGATGATTTGATGGTTTCAGATCCCGAATCACGTAGCTGTTAAAATTGCTCTTGAACTCAAGAAGCTGCTAATAGATAACAGTCTTCTCGATGTGTATGCCTCTATCCACTATCCCCCTTTATTTCCTTAGAAGTGTTTTCCTGATTTTTAACATTTGTCCAATTTATTTTATTTTATATAATGCTGAATGTCTCCTATTACTTACGTAGCTCACATTCTGATCTGGAGGTTAACTTATTTAAGGTATGCACTATTCTTTCATCTGTGTTAGAACTTTGAAGTAGCTATAGAAAAACAAATATGGAAATCTCCTGTATGGGAGGCCTAATTGCTGTTTTCTTTTTCATGGTTACAATTAAGTGATTAACTGATTATACGGTTTCCCTTTATGCCGTTATCTATTTTCTGAATGTTTCCTGTTATGCTATTAACTATTTTTTGCAAGTGTAAATTTCTTTCTTATATTTTACATTGTAAATTATACGCAGCTTATGGAGCGCCGAGGATATGGTGAAGAGTACATAAATCGTTACAAGATGATGACTAGGTGACTAAGCATTCTTTCCCATTTTTTTACAATATGCAACTGAATGCACTTTGGTGTGGTTTGTCTTTTCTTTAAAGAAGGAAGTGATTGAAGATTTTCTTGCTAATTTGAGAGTAAAAAAGCAACTTATTTTCCTTTCTTATATTTTAGATTTCACCATCAGAGAGTTCCATTGGTTATTCTTGTTTGTGGAACTGCGTGTGTTGGGAAGTCTACCATTGCTACCCAAATAGCACAAAGACTGAATTTGCCTAATGTCTTACAGGTCATGCCTTCCACCTAGCCTGAAGAAGTTGCTTCCTATTTTTTTAATCATTTGGGTTTTGCACTGATACCATTAACTGTGTTTTTGTGTTGTTGCAGACAGATATGGTTTATGAATTGCTCCGAACATCTACAGAGTTTGTCGTTGATTTGTTGATTCTCTCTTTCTAACTTTTTGATTTGCTTAATATCCTGATAGTGTTGGTATGTTTTTTTTTCTAATCAACAGTGCGCCTTTGGCATCTACTCCTGTATGGGCACGGGAATTCAGCTCTTCAGAGGAGCTAATTACTGAATTCTGTAGAGAATGCAGAATTGTTCGTAAAGGTGAATTTACATTGTTTTTCTTCAATTCATCTCTCAACTTGCAGACTTTTAATCTTTCATTTGTTCGCTTTTCCTTTCAAATGTTATATCTGAGTGAACTATGATAATAATTGTCTTTGGATCATGTTGTTCCTTGTTCACTTTGCCAACGTATTGATATTTTTTGGGATGTAATCAATGATAGGTTTGGCTGGTGATTTGAAGAAAGCAATGAAAGATGGAAAGCCAATTATAATTGAGGTGCGGCAAATTTAGCATAAAATAGGTTGCAAGTTAGTCCTGCCTAATATACAATAGACTTTGGCTATATAATAAAGCATCACATGGTTAGGAATTGTGGATCCAGTCACCTTTCTTGCACCTTTGTGAGATCAGATGATAAACATTAATTTGATACTCTGTGATACTCACTATATTTTCTTGATTTACTTAACAATACTTGAACATCGAGCAGAAATTGTCTCTTAAGTGCTTATTATGCCGCTAAAATGAGCAACAAAGAGCATTCTGGTATGGTTATGCTGTTGTTAATTTCCAAAAGGCAGGCATGGCTATTGATTCATTGTGGATGACAATACATAAATATGGTACCATTTAAGCACAAGAATTTATCAGGAAACAATAATTATATTGCAAAAACCAAATTGAAACTGTGATGATATACTTTGTAAGAAAAAAACATTTCTTCACCCTTTTATGTGATCTTGGTTGTTTACGATGATGATGGCAGGGGATCCATTTGGACCCAATTATTTATTTAATGGATGAAGAGAATAAGTCTGCAGCTGATGTGCCAGAAAAGTCTGAGGAAACGAATCCTGTGTCTGTGGCAGATATGGATACTGATAGACAGATAGGTTATAACCCTGCCAACGTTAGTGGAAAATCTAGCGAGGAAAGCATCTGCACTCTTAGAATTGTGAGTTTGGAAGAGGGGAAATCTAGAGAAATCCCAGATGGTCAGGAACCTGAGCATGTACAAGGAAGTGGTTTACACAATAAAGGTAACTAGCTTCTATTGCTTTCGTGACAAGTTCGCTGTTCATTTGAATCTCTTAGACACCTAGATGTATGGGTACCCAATTTTGTTTGAATTCAGTGGTTTTCAAGTTCGGATTCCTTTTTTATATTCTTCAATCTTTCTCTGTTTTTTTTTGGGGTCTGCAGGTGAAAACGTAATGGATACTGACAGAGCAAAGAATATGCCGGCTAAGAAAAAAAATTCTGGCTCTCAACTAATAAAAGAAAATTCTGGCTCTCAACCAATTATTATACCTATAGTTCTGAAGATGGCTGAATTTGATCACAAGGTTTCTACTTATATTCTGATTCATTTGTTGTTATATCATGATCATATGGTATTTCTGTTGTGAATTTCATTAGTGTGTTCTCTGTCGGCATTATGTTGCCCCATTTTTATGCTTTTAATTATGTATGATTTTTTTATTTTTATAATATCTTTTATTCTCATGTTCAGGCATTACTCGAGGAGTGGATTGTGACTCGCAGATTTAGCTATAAATATCCAGTCCAGGTATTTAGGGCTGTTATTGCTTTTGATTACAATGATATCTGTTGAAATTTTGTTTCTATGATTTTTTTTATTTGTCTTTTATCAGGATACAGACAGGCTAATGTCCAATCTGAAGACCATACAGAACTATCTCTGCTCTTTTAAGTCACAGGTTTTCTGGTTCTTCACTTTTACTACAATGCGTGGCAACAAATTTATGTTCTAGAAAATCATTTAGGATGTCAAATAAAATTTATCATGTTCGCTGAAATAAAATTTTTGTGAGCTATTTTTTATCAGGAACCAATTATGACGAGAATATGGGTTCTATACTCCGTTGCATGGAACCATAGGATGGCGTGAAAGTCATTAGCCTAAATTTCTCCAAAATATATTTTTTCATACAAACAAAAATTATGTAAGAAATACCCTTAAAAGTATGATTACGCATTGAATATATGCTTCCAACGTCAGCTTTCCTGTTTGATTGTTTGATGTGTCCAAAACAAACCATTATAATTGGTATAGTATTCTGTTTTAGTGTTAGGTCTTTTGGAGGGTAAATTATTTTGTGATCCTTTATGTAATACTTGTCTTTGCCTCTGCATGTTGTATGATTATAAGTTTGATCATGCACACTAAGGCCTTTAAAATCCAATTTGAAGTAGCAGGTGTTAGTTAGAAATTGAAATGACTTTCAACTCATTATTTGATTTTACAGAAACAGTTATTTGAATTTGCTTGAAACAGGGTATGACTGTTGCCAATATATCAGCCACAACTTTCCCTCAAACACTTGATTGGCTGCATGGATATCTTCTTCAGGTTAGTCTTTACAATCCATCTACTTAAATTCTTAACTGTACTAGCTATAGTATTGATTGTTTTTCCCCTGAAATTGCTGGACTGTATATACAGTCATAGCGTTGCTGTAGTACGTAAAACCAGCAAGAAATATGGAATGATATTCTTGCTCCCTTTCAATGGTTCCTTTCGTTCCTTGTATTTATCTTCTTGATGTATTCACTATAATATTCTGCCAGTTCAAGCCTTTGCAAATGATGTTTATCTTCTCTTTTTTTTGTCTCTCCACTATGATCTTCCTTTTACTTGGCCATGAGCATGGTTTTTACTTTGAGTGGCTCTGCTAAATATTTACCTCTGCTTGCGATCACAGTGCATAGAACAAGGCATTTCTTCAGCAAACAAATGAAAACAGCCAGCATCCATCTGGAAGTTAGACTAGCTATGGCTGGTATGAAGACCCTCTGATGGATCTGCAAAAAATTATGTAAACTCAAATGTCATCCATTTGATGTGCTAGCGTTTTGGTGTAGAATTAACAAGGAATGTTTATTTCGTTCTGAAGGTAACTTGATGGAATCTAGCTTCGATGTAGTATCCTTCTCTGCTCCTGCAATCTTGTGAGAAGATAGAAACTTGTATGTTTCCTTAGCTGTTTTGCACCATCTGATTTTTTTGGTGCTAATAAATGAAATGAGATGGAAGAGCCAGGAATCAATGTTCTTCCGGAGTTGATTGCAATAGTAAACTGTAAATATTCAAATTGCCTCGCGGCTTGCTCTTTTGTTACTTTTTCATTTTCTTTCAAGATATGGATAGTATTACAGAACTTCCAATAGCATCAAACCAAGTAAAACAAAAGAAGAATAAGGAGAGAAGACTGTAATATCCATTCTTGTAGTAGTTTCGAAGATCGATAACTGCACATGAGCAAAGGCCCAACCTTTTGTTAAGAACTGATTCCTACAATCATTTCTTGATGTAACTTATGATACATGCAGCACGGCCCTTCTTCGGCAGCAAAATGGCTCGAGTTGAGTCACCTAACTGGGAAGAAGTCATTTGCCCCCAATTAGTTGACTCAGCTAATTGGGTAAAATGATAAATAGAAGAGTATCTATCTTTCCTAGGTATAATAAAAATCAAATATCAACTTTATTCTTTAGGACATATTGTCGAACCGTTGGACCAATATCTCATTAGTTTAGTGGTGGACAAATTGAACAAATTACAACTCTAAGAAGTCAATTTGTGGTACCAATATGAAATGAACACAAATTGAATCGCTTGTGCAATTCTTTAAACAAAGTTGCATATGATCACTAAACTTTTTCTCATTACTTTGTATCTTATGATCACTGAAATTCACATCAGTAATTCAATAATTGTAAAGAGTGAATATTGTTAATTTGTTGAAGCAAAGTCATCATAAACAAATCAAACACATGCCAAGCAAATAGCATAAATGGCAATGACTTTTGGCACATGATGAAAAAGAAGGGTTTAGCGTATATAAGGAACTTTTTGAACTTGTTCCTAAATGGTTATTTTTTTCACGAACTTTTAAAAGTTTCAAATAATTTTCAAATGCATAAAATGTACAACTTTGTTTTTTCAATATCACGTGTTAGCTTTTGCTTAATTTGACTTGTCATTTTCCTGAATTTTTTTATATAATCAGAAACTGACATGTGAGATTGAAAAGGAAATTTGATGCACGTTTCGCTTGATACATTATTCGTAATGTTACAAATGCATATACATCCATTGAATACACTTGACCCATACTTAACTTTATTAATATAGTAATGGCTGCTATGTTCCAAAGCTCCCCTCAAGCTGGAGCATCTATATGTTCAACTTGAAACAAACACGTAACAAATTCAAATTACAACAAAATAAAATACATTGACTCAAACTTATAACATTGAAAAGGGATTACAAAAGAGGTGACATTTTGGGAAGCCAATGGAACACACGCTAAACAAACCACTGATCTACAACAGAAATTGGATCCAAACCAAGATCCCCAACGCTACACTTCTAGGCAAACTTAAAACGGTCCAAACGGGAACTCTTACCCCAACTAATGCCACAAAACATGCACATAGATGCGTTCTTTGAAGCGTCCATATTCCGTAAGCTCAACCCTTGGAGCTCGAAACTGAAAACAAAAAATAATGTTGGAAATTGATTTTAAAAGTTAAAAGAAAAATTGATGTTTATAAACAAATTCGGGAGCATCCGATTATTCAGCTGAAAAGAATTGACAACAAATTAGGCAGCGACCACATCATATGAATAGTAGTTTAATGAAGTCATAAGTGGAAACCAATCTTCCACTCGTCGCTAGATCTCATGTTATAGAAAAAGTTTAATAAGGAAATGGGGTCCCTTTGATTCAACTTCTTGTTTTGTAGCCATTATGCAAACCACCCAATCTTTGTGCCACTTATTGGTGGCCTGCCTTCACAGACCGATACGTCACTTTCTCAACTCACTCGTTCTTCCATCCATCGGGATCGTTTGCCTTTGAAAACTCAGATCAAAATTATACCTTTTATTTTAATATGAAACATCTGGATTTGAACTACCGAGGAATGTTTTTGGTAACCATAATAATTTGAACATAGACAATTTTCCTTTCTATTTGTTCTTCAAATACCAGGAATTCTCATCCTATTTCCCCATTTTATTGCTCGTTGGTGTGTAGAGTCGGCAGGCAGCCACTTAAACCGAGCAAATAATGAGGAATAATCCACTTCATTCATTAAACATTGTTTTTCAAGTTTTTGTTTAAATTTCAATTCAATTAGATTTATTTATTTTTAAATAAATGTTAACTTTTTTATACTATAAATATATTATGCTGCTATATACTATGTTACTATTGTCCGATAAAATTAATTATTACATAATTACTCTATATTTTAGAATTGTAATATATATTTTTTTAAATTAATGTGAAGTATATTAGTTACTTAAACTTAAACATTTAAATATTATATTAAATAATTGGTTGCATATTTTAGGCCTTTACAATTTTTTGATTAATTTGTATATTTTTCATCCCACATATTACTAATTTCATGATAACTGAGCTTGTGGAGAAACAGATCTTGAAGGCTTTAACTTGAACGAGACATTTTAAAGGTTGGTCATAAATGACGTCAAAGTGGACAATATCGTTTAAGGTGCATATAACACATTATCGAGGATGTGTTAGGAATGAAATTCTCCCATTGCTCCCGGATGATCTAGTATTCTTGTAGATAAACAGGGTCATGAAGATTTTAACTTGAACAACGCATATTAAAACTGTGAGGTTAAACGACTCCAAAACGAACAATGTCGTTCAAACGTTTTGGATCTTTCAATAAAGTGATAGTCCATTTAAGCTATTTTCAGCTATTTTGTCTGCAGTCTTAGAACCGCTTGCAGCATCAATGGCTTACCCTCTTCATTGAATGCCCATCCACCTGGATATGATACTCCAGTGTAACAAGCAACATCATACAGTCACAAGATGAATTTACTGACCTCCATGAAGCTGAAGGCATGCACGCTTCTTTACCAGTTATTTTACTGTTTTGTATAATATCTATGTTAAAGTGAATTTCCAGCACTTAATATGCTATATGCTACTGATTCAGCTGATATGGGATCGAAGGGGGTTACAAAGGGTGTTAGCAGCCTGAGGACGTTCAGCAGAACATCACCAGGTTCCGAGGTTAGAAAACAATGGAAACAAGACCCTATACTTCATGGTAATCTCTTGTCCGTCAGCTGATTGTATTAGAAGAAACAGGTTTCATTTTCACCCATGGTTTGCAGGTTTACCAGATTTTTCTGAACTATATAACTTCATTGGGCATGTGCAAATGGATCCAATAAATTTTGAAACTGTAAGCTCTGTAAATTGGATGAAGCACCTTTTGATTGCCTATAGATCATCGTAAATGCATTTTTTCCTGTGATACTGTTCAAAGGCATATTGGCATCACATGGAATAAGTTCACTTTGAATCCAGATGAATCTTTTGGTTTCTGACAAGCATAAAATGATTTGCATTAGTTATTATATATAGCAATATCTTCTTCAGCACCTTCAAAAGTTGCATATTTTCATGATCAAATGTGCTTAGTTCTTGCATCCATGAAGCTAAATGGGAACTAGGAAAGGATCTATCGACTCGTATGTTATGCCATCATTGTCATGCACTTTTATCTATCTGCTAAATACAGATCCTAGACTCTACAATGTTAGTCTGTAGTCTCTACCGTATTGTGAATAGACCGACTTAGGTTGCAAGGATTTGTGCTTTGAACTTCCAGAAGTGGCTTTCTTGGATAAAATTGGTCTAGTTCATACTGAATGGAAGAATAGCCTACCAGAGGTTTCACTTGTTCAAGTTAATTAACTGAAGCATGACTTGAAATAGCTTCTTCCTATTTTTAGTTTGACAAGCATGTATGTTTTATGAAATTCAGCCACTTCTGTCCACTGTTATATTTGATTGGTACTGGTATTAGTTCTAGATTCATCACATTCCTATCTGAAAATTGAAGCTTCCAGGAAGGGTCTCTTGGAATCAAGTGTTTTTTCGTTGAATTGAGATTCTACGTTAGTAGTTTGTCTTGAGTGGTGTCCCTCCAACTTGTGGAACCCACTATATATATAATTATAAAAAAAAGAAGTCAAGGGGTGGCAAAATATAGATGAAATTGAAGGCGAAATTGAAGGCAGTATGCGTCTTCAATTTCCTATAAATAGATAGGTTTTCTGCCTCATTTCAAAACACAGAACAAATAAAAGAAAACATAGATATATCAAAATCTGTGTAGCGATTTTTAGAAAAGGGGTTTCTAAAAATCGAGAAGAGAGAAAATAGTGAGGTTTTTGGAAAACACCTCACTGATACTATTTTGTAATAATCTCTTTTGTACCTGCTATTATTATTATAGTGGAAGAAAAAAATCGAAGTTTGTCCCGTGGTTTTTCCCTAACTTCAATTGGGGTTTCCACGTAAAAATCCTTGTGTTCCTTTTTATATTTCACTGCTATAGTTTTTCTCGTAATATTGTTATTAGTCGTTACAGAACCGTGGTAGGTCATTAATTATTTTTCAATCCAATAAAATTGATGGTTGAACCAGATTTTCCAAAAACATGTCAAAATATTAAATTTTTGTACAATTTGATATCAATATATAAGTACCTTAAGTTGCACTAATCCAATAAATAACAATATTTTTTTATGTTAATACACTACAAATATGATACTCTTTTTCATGAAGCTTGAAAAGAGGAGAATTTTGAAAGGATGGCAGTGGCCTACACGAAGACACCGCCCAACCCAAAAAAGTCACTCCCAATACATGAAATTAAAACATGATAAAGTAATAAACAGAAACTGGAAAGATCACTAATTTTGTATTCTCTTATTACATCTTATTGCTTGATTTGCCAACACTTTTGTATGTCTTTATGAATTAATGGAAGAATGATCAGTAACAAGTATAATCAGCACGTTATTTAATGGTCAGAATCTGCCTTAAAAAAAGAACAAGTATTATCAGTAACAATGTTATTTCATTGTTAGGTTAGAGTAAGAAGCAGTTGTATATTAAACAATATTATGAAATTTTTGGTAACAGATTTTTCAAATCAGACAATTCTTAAAAGACACAGTAACATGTTTCATAATTTACTATTAACTGTGGACAATCATTTATTTACTAATAGGCTTAACATCCTTGAGAAACTTCATTTTGATCTTTTTGAGAGCATTGTGAACATCTTTGCTATCAATCCTCCCCTCTGGTAACTCAGCACTACACTTCAAGGCTAACTCCATTATCGATGATATGCATTCTGTCTTAGCCAAATAGTGTTGCTCGTTGACCTGTAGCAAATTCTGATCTGCAACTTGAGTGACTCCATGAGATAATGAATCTTTGACCCACTGCTTCATGTTCATTTCTTCATTGAACATCTCATCTGTTGGCTTTCTTCTACTAAATGTTTCCATCAATAAAATACCTAAGCTGTATATATCACCCTTTACCGAAACAAGTCCCTCCGATCCATACTCTGCATGAAGTTAGTAAATTCAATATAAGAATAAATTAGTTGAAGTTCTATACAAAAAATTCCAAACATTATTTTAATAAAAACAATGATATAAGCAGCAATCATCTTTCTCCCTCTGATCCATACCCTGCGTCCAATCCGATGAAGTTAGTTAATGAATCAATTTAGTTCTATTAAAAAATCTAAACATCACCTGGTGCCATGTACCCAATAGTAGCAAGAGTTACAGTTTGTATGAAAGATTGGTCTTCTCCGATGAGTTTTGATATACCAAAATCAGTTACATGGGCAACCATATCATTGTCTAAAAGGATGTTGTTAGGCTTCAAATCACAATGCACAATTTCTTGTGTAGAACCATGATGAAGATATTCAAGTGCGGATGCAACGTCTATCATTATGTTCAATCTCTGTAAAATGTCGAGAAAATAGTTGTGAGAGTACAACCACTTATCCAAGCTGAAGTTGGGCATGAACTCCATGACCAAAGCTTTAAATTCAGTTGAACAGCAACTGCTAATTACTTTCACAAGGTTTTTGTGTCGAATATTGCGTAGAAATTCACATTCCACTTCAAAACTCTTCGATGCTCCTTCAAACTCCAAATTATAAACCTTGATTGCAATTGACATGTCAGTAAAAAGAGTCCCTCTATATACCGACCCGAAACTTCCTCTGCCTAGCAAGTTTACCTCATTAAAATTATTTGTTGACTGCTTAAGCTCATGAATGGAAAATCTTTGCAATGTCGCTAAAGATAGTAAATGCTCTTGATGAGTCATCGCCAATCTTGTCTTCCGTTTGCAACACCAAATGAGGATGCCCATAGTAGTTCCAAATGCCAAAACTGTTGTTCCAATAACTAGAAGTGCAATCTTTTCTTTTCTTGATGGAATTTCATTGTTCGATTTACAAGGATGTATATTGAATTGAGGATCTCCGCAAAGTCCTTTATTTCCTAGAAATGATTGAGCGGACATGTTTTCAAAAGGTCCTCCATTCGGAATTTCTCCTCGTAAGTCATTAAAGGATACATTGAATACCTTGAGGTATTTTAGTTTCTCAAATGACTTGGGGATTTCTCCGGATAAATTATTGATTGACAAATCAATGAATTCCAAGCTTATAGCCTCGCCGAGTGAATCAGGAATAAAACCATCGAATCTATTATTTGATAGAGAGAGATTAGTTAAAGATTGCATGCTTCCAAAGGTTGGTGGTATATTACTAGACAATTGATTCCCGGAGAAATCAAGTAATGTAACTGCTTTCAAATTTCCAACATCAGGTGAAAGAGACCCACTTAGAGAATTTGATGACATGTTCAATTTTAAGATATCCTTCAGCTTCCATAATGTGAGGGGAATAGTAGAACTAAGTCTGTTGGATTGTAAATACAAATATCTCAAAGAAGTGAGATTACCAAAGCATAAAGGTACATTTCCGGAGAGCTGGTTTTCCCCGAAAGAAATAGTATCCAAACTCCTCGCAACACATAATTCTGAAGGTATAGATCCTTGTAATCTATTTGATGTAAGATAAATTCCCTGAAGCTTTCTTAGTTTTGAAACTGTACTAGGAATGACTCCTTTTAAATCATTACCTTTAAGTTCCAATAAAATCAAGCTACTTAAGTTGCCGATTTCGTTGGGAATTGAGCCTGTAAGTCCGGTATCATCAATATAAAAAAGTTCAAGAGAAGATAGATTTCCCAGAGAAATTGGCATAGTAGAATTTAATGAATTACCACCCAACTCAATAAGTGATAAATTTTGGCAATTGGCCAATGACGAGAATAAATCCAATAAAGATGGGCTACTGAGGTGATTGCTCCCCAACCCGAGATATTTTAGGTGTCTCAAATCACCAAGAGCATCAGGAATAGAGCCAACAAACATGTTCATAGAGAAGTCTATTATCATGAGCGTAGACACGTTGGAGAGAGATATGGGAATAGGGCCTTGGAAGTTGTTCATTCCAATGTGAATTTCCACAAGATTAGGAAGATGGAGACCAAAGCTTGGAGGAAGACTTCCCGAGAGATTATTATCAACCAATGACAATCCCAACAATGTTGAAATATTGAATATTGTGAAAGGAACTATTCCATCCAAACTATTCATATCGAGATCTAGAACCTCCAAGGAAACAAGGTTACCCATGGAAATTGGAATGCTACCTGCCATCACAGTTTTACAAATCAAAACAATCCTCCACTACATAATTAAGCTTTTTTCACAATATTTTTTTATGCCAAATATAATATTTCTTGTAGGAACATCTAAGCAACACCAAATAAAATGTAATTCTCCCTGAGATAAACCGCATCCTAAAAAACATGGGAAAATTATTTAGGTAGAAGTGTATAAATGATAAAAATGCACACATAATTTATAAATAATAAAACTGTAACTTTATATTTTTAAATAATATAACTATAACTATATATATCAATATATATTAATCATAATGGTAAATGCGTATAAATAATATAAATGCACAAAATAAAAGAAAAACACATGAAAAAACAACCAAAACAGGCCCTATAAATCTTAGGACTTGTTCTTGCGGGCTCGGAAAGCATCCCATTGTACATCGCGTCTAGCATGCAAAGAAACGTTGTGGTCATTCCGTTTGCGTATAGGCTTCTAGATAAATTCATCCTCACCGTCCTCAAAACGATGACTCTCTTCGGTACCAAGGCTGGTACCACTCCAAGATGACACGCCACCAGAGTTTGCCGCTCTAGCTCTTGAGCCGCTACCCATAGAAATAGTGATATCCTTGATTGAGTACATACGCGCATCCAACGTTGAATTCGGTGAATTATTGGGTTGACTATTTCTCTTCTTTTTCCCGCTAATAGTTTCTCAGGTATTATCTTCCTCCCGAGCTAAAATTTTCCCACCGTTCACCACTACCCATGATGACTAGAGAATTTGGGTGGACACCAACATTTATGCTCGATCCAGGTGGAGAGATAATCCTATCATTAAACAATTGTACCCTGAGGTTGATTCCTTCATAATTCTCAACACGTTCAAGAAAGGTTAGAGACTTCTCAACAACAGTAAGCTGCTTATTCAATCCATCAACACCGCCCGAATTTCTCTCATGATGGATGCACTGTAACAAATTGAATTTCCGGATCTTACTCCTTTGGAATAAGTCTAGATTCAGCTCGTGAATAGCTACCCTGTCATTCATAAGATGTCTTGGGTTATGATCAACCTTCGCTTGCTCATGATCCTCCCCATTCACTCTGCAACCTCTTGCCGAGGAGCCCTCACTCTCTTTTGGGTCTGAGCCTAATTCTTTCTGCTCCACAATTTTCTCTATTCGCTGAGTAGTTGTTACAATTTTCTTCTGTTAAACGTCTATCGCAGGCTTTTTATTACGATTGCATTCATAGATGACGGCCAACTAAATTGCACAATCTGCAAAACTCTGGAATATTCTCGAAAAATAGATCCACCCACAACTCATGTCCCATTCTCTCAACTCCTACCGAAGAAGGCAACAAAATCGATAAATCCACGTCCACCATTATTCTGGCATACTGACTGAAATTACCCTCTCTAGTAACTATCAACACATAAAAGAACACCAAAGCAGCTGCAAATCTTAGCAATTATCATCGAATCCCAATACTTGCAAAGAAAACCTAGTAATCTAACCCAAAATTTGAGCGTTTGTTGAGTTTTGTGCATACAGATCGAAATCATGCACCCATGGCTGCTATATAAAAATTGTAGGTCCTAGTTTAACCTTGCCTCTGCTCCAAATCAAAGATTTCACCTTTGTGGACCCTAGCATAACATGGTAAAACCCTCGGCAAATGGAAATCAGCCTCCATGAATCTTTAAACCCCAAATCCTCGCAAGAATCATTTTTAATTCACCTTGTTTTATTGGATTTTTTCCCTTACCCACAGTAAAATGACCAATATGAGAGTTGTCACAAATCTGAACTCTATTATCATAAATCTCCTATCAGATTCGAACTAATTTGAATCCACATTTGTTGGTAATCATTGTTATCGGGACAGTTGTAACAAGATCTTGTAATCCTTCTATGTTAGTATGCGTGCCTGTTAGACTAGAAGCAAAATAAAGCCTTGGTTGAAATGGTTGGAATGGATTGATCTATCGCAATCTTCGATGAATCTAGACTCAATGAAAGGTTCCATTGAGGGAAAAGGTTCACGTTTTCATCTGTGACAGGATTAGAGGCGGCTCTCCAAGAAGAACTCGGCACCATTCTGACAGGATGATGGCCAAATTTTAGCAAAGAATTAATCTTTGGGTGGGGTTTAGAAAAAACCAAATTAATGTTGCAGAAAAATTCCTTGCTCTGACGTTTAATTAACAAGAATCTAACTTCTTGAATCGGATTAACCAACCTGAATTGTTGTTGATTTCCTAGCTCTTGATTTGTCTTTGTTAGAGATAAAAGCAGAGTGTGGCTCAAACTTTTTTTTATGGAGGAACACAATGTTCCTTCGGAGGTTTTCAAAAAAAAAAAACTCGACTTTTGGAATACCAAAAGTAAATAACACTTATTAAAAGCTAATAACTATTCATAACTTTTGAGACTCTTCAATCTTGTAACCACAAATACATTGAATCATTTGTAACACCCAATTCAATGCTTATTAAGTTTATCATTCAACACCCCCTCTTAAACTTAAATCTTCTTAACACTAAGCATTGACCGTAACAGATTAAAATCAACGAATTTCAATGCCTTGGTGAAAATATCAGCAACTTGATCTTTGGATGGCATATGCTTCAACTGAACTTCCTTCTTATTGACACACTCACGGATGTAATGATACTTTGTGTCTATGTGCTTGCTTCTCTCATGAAAGATCGTATTATTTGCTAATGCAATTGCTGACTTGTTGTCAACAAATACATCAGTTGCTTCCTCTTAAGCAACCTTAAGACTCTTTAACATTCTCCTTATCCATATAGCATGAGAAATACAAGATGCTGCTGCAACATACTCAGTTTCACATGTTGATAATGTGACAATAGCTTGTTTCTTCGAACTCCAAGAAAAACCAACACTTCCCATAAAGAAAACAAAATTGGTTGTACTTTTTCGATCATCAATATCTCCTCCCCAATCACTATCACTAAATCCATATAATTTAATACTATTTTGAGAAGGATGGTATAAACCATAAGAAATAGTACCTTTGATGTATCGAAGTATTCTCTTTGCAGTATTCATGTGAGTTAAAGTTGGAGCCTCCATATAACGACTCACAAGGGCAACACCACACAAGATATCTGGTCTTGTACATGTCAAAAATCGCAGCCTTCCAACCAATCTTCGAAACATAGTTGGATCCACATTCTCCTCATTATCATACTTTGAGAGTTTAATTCCACATTCAACAAGAGTAGAGACTGATTTGCATTTGTCCATTTTATATTCTTTCAATATTGCCTCTGCATAAGATTTTTGAGAAAGAAATACACCTTCTTGGCTTTGTTGTACTTCAATTCCCAAATAATAAGACATCAACCCCAAGTCAGTCATCTTGAAAATTCTTTGCCATCATCTTCTTGAACTCTCCGATCATTTGTTCATTAGCTCTTGTGAAAAGCATATCATCAGCATACAAGCACACAAACATCATTTTTCCATTTTAATACTCCTTTACATACAAAGCATGCTCATAAGGACATCTTGTAAAGCCATTCTTATGAAAATACTCATCAATACAAGAGTACCAAGCCCTCGAAGCTTGTTTAAGACCATATAAAGCCTTCTTTAACTTCAACACTTTGTCTTCGTGACCCTTGACTATGTAGCCCAAAGGTTGATTCACATAAACTTCTTCTTCAAGAGCTCCATTCAAGAAAGCTGATTTCACATCCATCCGATGAATTTTCCATCCTTGTTGAGCCGCTAAAGAAATCATTAAATGAATAGTTTTAATACGAGCCAATAGTGGAAACACTACTTCATAATCAATTCCAGGCTTTTGAAAAAATCTCTTGTAACAAGACGAGCTTTGTACTTCTCCACCTTGCCTTTGGAATTTTTTTTCACTTTGTAAATCCACTTTACACCTATAGTTTGTTTACCATTCGGCAATGTTGTCAGCTCCCATGTGCTATTCTTTTGGATGGCATTTATTTCCTCATCCATTGCAAGTCTCTACTTCTCATCTTCAATGGCATCTTTGAATTGAACAGGTTCTGTGTCAGCAAATAAACAGAACATTGAGGTATTGTCAACTTCTTCTTCCGTCTCAAGGTCCACAATTCGTGCCACTACATGAACATCACTAAAATCCTTAATTTGAGGAATTTTTGAAGATGAGTCAAGAGAAAATGCTTCTGTCGCATTTTGTTACCGAACAATATGATTTGGTTGATTATGTCCATCTTCCCTTGCAAACAAATCATTTTCGTAGAAAGGAAGAAAATCATAATTTTCATTTTCTGAAACATTCCAATTCCAGCTTCCTCCATCAATTTCTACATCTCGGCTTATCATAGCTTTTCCATTCTGAGGATTATAAAATTTATAACCCTTAGAACTTTGAGAATAACCAATAAACATCATCTTCTTGCTTTTGTCATCCAACTTTGTTCTCAATTCATCTACCACGTGAACATAACCAAGACAACCAAATATTTTAAGATATTTGGTTTCTTACCACTCCAAGCTTCTTGAGGGATCATCTCTGTCAACTTCTTTGCTGGACTTCGATTGTTCAAATAAACAGCACACATAACAGCTTCTACCCAAAATTCCTTTAGCATGCCTTTACTCTTTAACATACTTCGAGCCATATTCATGATGGTTCGATTTTTACGCTCCACAACACCATTTTGTTAAGGGGACCTCGAAATCATATGGAACCATCGAATGCCATGATATTCACAAAATTGATTGAACTTTTGTGAAGTAAACTCTCCTACTCGATCAGTTCTCAATGAGAGAATTCTCAAGCCACTTTCATTCTCAACTTGTGCCTTAAACTTCTTAAAGACCTCGAATGCTTCAGATTTCTCCTTCAAGAAATAAACCCAAGTTTTATGGGTAAAATCATCAATAAATAATAAGAAATACTGCTACCACCATAAGAACTTGGATTTGTAGGACCACAAATGTCAGCATACACCAATTCAAGTGGTTGAGTTATGTTGGAAAGAGATTCTTTAGGAAAAATTTTCCTCGATTGCTTCCCGTCCATACAATCTTCATAAATAAGATTTTGATGATTTATGAAAGGCAATCCATTCACCAATCTCTTTCTTGACATCTGCTCCAAACCTCTGAAATTCAAGTGACCCATTTTGAGATGCCACAACTACGACGAGTCTAAGAAAGAAGCTTTCAAGAACTTTGGTCTATCACTATCTATCTTCAATTTGAACATCTTATTTGAAGACATTGGCACTCTAGCAATCATTCTTCTATTTGCGTTATAAACTAGCAAATCATTTTTATTTATCTTCACATGATAACCTTTCTCAACAAGCTGTCCAATGCTTAAAATGTTAGACTTCAAAGCCGGAACATAATAAACATAAAAAATAAACTCATGGTCTCCATTCTTCAGCTTGATAAGAATATCTCCAGTACCCATAATTGAAACTTTTGATTTATCACCAAACGTAATATCTCCTTTTGGAGTTTCATTAAGATTGTAAAGATTGTAAAAAATTTGTTTATTACCAGTCATATGATTTCTAGCACCGGAATCAATATACCATGACTCACTTGTTTTCTCTGTTTCTCCAATACATGATAGCAACAATGGTGTACCTTCACCATCTTCAACTTCTACGAAGTTTGCTTCATTATCTTCATTGGAATTGCATTTCGCTGCATAGAGCCCGAATTCTTGACAATTGTAACATTGAATTCCCAATTTATCACATCCACCAAATTTGCCTCCTCTGCCAAGTCCTCCAGAATTCCATTTTTGAGAATTTCTACATCCTCTTCCTCTCGTTGGTCTTTGTTAAGTCGAACCACAACCTCTGCCTCTTCCATTTGACCAGCCATGACCTCTACCTCTTTCATTTAACCAACCATGCCTACCTCGACCACCGCGACCATGACCTCTTCCTTGATTTCCACTATGCGAACTTGCAAAGTTCAAATTTTTCTCTTCATTATCAGATAAATTCAACTTTGTCTATAACACTTAATTGATAGCTCTTCTCTCTTCTTCAACCGTTCCTCATGGGTTTGTAGAGAACCCAAGAGTTGATCAATAGACATATCTTCCAATTCTTTTGATTCCTTGATAGCAGCCACCACATAGTTAAATTTTACGGTTAATGAATGTAGAATTTTCTCTATTACTCGAACATCTTCCAACAGCTCTCCATATCTCTTCATTTGATTGACAATCAACTAAGTTATGTTGAAGAATTCCTCAATTGATTCAGAATCCTTCATCTTTAGATTCTCATAATCACTCCTCAGAGTCTGCAAGTGGACTTTGATCACCTTATCTTTCCCCTTGAAAGCATTCTCAAGAATCTCCCAAGCTTCTTTGGCTCTCGAGGCTGTCGAGACTTTCATGAACATATTCTCAACCAAACACATATGAATGAGAGAGAATGCTTGCTGGTCTTTCTTCTTTATCTTCTTTAAAGACTCCTACTAAAGAGCCGTCAATTGCTCCTCATTTTCAGGCTACTCATAGCCTTGCTCGACTATATCCAACACATCTTGAGAACCCAATAACGTCTTCACTCTAATGCACCATGAATCGTAGTTATCTTTGGTAAGTTGGGGATACTTGATCATGTTATTCATCATGATTGGATTATGTCACTCTTTATATATTTAATTCGCAACCTAGTTCTCTGGTACCACTTTGTTAGAGATAAAAGCAGAGTGTGGCTGAATATATTTTTGTATTATATTTTTAATTAATTATAAACTTGGAAAAGCTACATATAAATAGCATTACAACTAGACCTTTGGAATACTAAAAGTAAATAACACTTATTAAAAGCTAATAACTATTCATAACTTTTGAGAATCTTTAAACTTGTAACCACAAATACATTGAATCATTTGTAACACCCAATTCAATGCTTATTAAGTTTATCATTCAACAGTCTTGGCCAAATTGTAGCAGAGAATTAATCGTTAGGTGGAGTTTAGAAAAAACCTAATTAATATCGTAGAAAGAGTTCCTTACTCTAACGTCTAATCAACATGAATCTAACTTCTTGAATCGGAAGAACCAACCTGAAATTGCTACTGATTTCCTTGCTCATGGTTTGTCTGGAATGTGACGAGAGAAGATCTCTCCACAACTCATAGAAAGACTTGAAATTGTGAAAAACATTGAGAGATTGCTGCTAAAAGCCCGTCAAGTTGGAAGACAAGTGGCTAGCATTATCGCCTAATCCTAATACAGCATCTTTTTTAGTCCCGAATGATTAGGGAGTAGGCTGCTATCGCCTAACACTAATAGAGCATTTCTATCCCGAACGTAATGCACAATTATATTTATAAATACGTATAGTTATATTCTTATAAGAACACACTTCTCTAAATATTCATCAATTATTTTTCAATTAAAAAGAATTAAGCATTGATGTGATCTCTCTCTTTCTCTACTAGGGTTTCTCCATGAACCCTTATTGTTCTTGGGATCTAGATCTTTCTTGTTTTCTAATGGCTTCAAAATCTCAGATTGCTCAATTTTTTGCGGGTTATATAGCCAAGGCAAGTCAGAGTGGAAATTTTCCTTATGCAGATGAAACTATAAAATTGTTGCCCCAATCCAATTTTGCTCCTAATGCTTCAATCACGGATAAGGGTGGTTTACATTCAATTAAGAAATCTTAGGGTATTTTTTTTTAAAACAAGAAATCTTAGGATATGTATAATCAAAGGGTTCGGTAATGTGAATTTTCCTTGATTGGAAGATTAATATTGCCCAAAGGAAACACTCCGAAGAAGATTGATGAATTGAAAGAGAAACTCATTGTACCTACGGGTTTGGAAAGTAGTTGGTGGCTGATTTCTCTAAGGCATGGATTTTTTCTCCTCATGCTTGGATCACAGGTCGTCAAAGATAATGTTTGGAGTTGTGGAAGTCTTAACCTCAAACTTGGTATTTTTGGAATCATGGGTCAAGGGTTTTGATCCATATGTGTAAAACTCGCACAAGTTTGGGTTCATTTAAAGCTTTACCATGGGAGTATTGAGATTCGAAGACACTTTCTAAGATTATTAGCTGTTTAAGAGTTCTTCTGTGTGTAGATAAAGCCACATAAGAGGGCGTTCTAGGCCATTATGCCAGGGTTTTAGTTGATCTTGACAGGTCAATGTATCTACCTAGTATTGTAGGGATTGAAACTAAAGATACTGAGATATGGGTGGAAGTATTTTTTGAGAATCTTCAGAAATTTTATTGTATCTGTAACACGGTTGGCCACCAAGCCTATGAATGTCGGTATAACTGAAAGCTTGAGGATACCCCACGTCCATCGATTAGGGGAAAGTCTAAAAAATCAAAGATGAAAACAAATATGGAAGCTAATGATAAGGGTCAATCATCTACCACGTTACTGAGAGACAACCTAGGAAAGAACCTCTAGATTCTACACCTATGGAGAGACCTGATATGGAGCTTTTTAAGAATAGTAAATCATGACATAATGCATTATAAGAAAGGAGAACACAGTTCCAACCACATCTGTATTTTGAACTATTCAAGAGGGTCTAGGTAGGGTCAATCATGGCCCATTGCCAAAACCTATAATGAAAAATTTATAGTGATCTTCTTAGGCCAATGAGGCTGAGGAGGAGGAAGAGTAGTTGAAGGAAGTAAAGAGTAACTGGAAGAGAGACAATGAAAGGAAATCATCATCTTTGGTAGGACGAAAAGATTTTTCTAGGGATTCTTTATAGTAGCTCTTTATTGGAACTATAGAGGGTTTCATAAGAAACAAACCCAACAATATATTTGTTCCTTGGTTTTACAACGCAAACTACAATTTCTTTGTCTAGCTAAACCTAAAATTGACTTTGAGTCCAATGAGCCTTCTTTTTTTAATGAAAATTAATATGGTGTTGGTTTCCCTTATTGACAGATCGCTTCCCTCCCTTTGGGTGCTCAGATCTTGTAATTTGCAACACCCTATCTCTATTCGTTTTGTTACTGACCAAGCTATTGGAATAGGTTTGGCAGGAGGTGGTGATTTTAATTTGGGGTTTTGTGTATGATAGCCATAACATGAATACACTCTTGATCTTGTTTAAAATTATTCAATCCATTGACCTTTTGGAAAGATGGGCATGGATTTGAATTTTAATGTAGTTTTAGGTCCACGTGAAAAGAGAGGGCGAATAGGCCAAACTCTCACTCTTGTAGGGAATTTCGTGAATGTATGGATGCGGTGGATTTAAATAATGTATTTGCTACTGGTCCTTTTTATACGTAATTAATTCTAGAGGGGGGTCGAATAGAATTGATTCCCTTCTTCATAGAGCTTCAATGGAGCTTTCATTAATGGTTCTCTAATGTTTCATTGTTCTCTGCTTACGAGGTAAATTTCGAATCATCATTCTCTGCTCCTTGATAATTCGGTTTTACATTAATGGAGGGTTTCTCGCTTCTATTTTCAAGCAATGTAGAAACTGATAATAGGTTGAGACCCGTGATTATGAACCACTAGTCAGCGGATTTTCCCTTTCTTCCCCCAGTGCAGCTTTTAATCGTCATGTTAGACATAATGTATACCCTAGAGGCAATTAGGGGGATATGTTTTTATTAGTAATTTTTGTACAAACAGTTTTGGATAATTGTTTATCAATAATAAGACACCTTTTCTATATATCGATGATCTTCTCTAATTATATATCTCGCTAGTATTATATATATGATATTATGTATGTGTGTATTCATTGACATATTAAGACAAAGTCTGTGATTGTTTCATAGCTTGAAAGTGCAAAGACATGGTGGGAGCTATGTGGGGTGAGAACTTCACACACGTGTAACTATAGAAAATTATAATTATCCCTAGTCATAGTTTCATTAAGATTGGACATCAATGAAGTAGACAAACAAGCATGTGCTAGCTTACTCCTTGGATTGGATCCAAGAAGCCTATCTCATGAGCTAATGGACACTCAGAATTAACTATATCCATGTTTTAGTGTCATGTCTTATTGTAGTAGCTGTACGAGTATCCTCAGACCTGAAATATTGGTTACCTTTTGCAGAAGTTGTTATACTTTAGGTCATACTTATGCATACCCTGTTATCAGGATGATTCAAATGATTACGGGTATGGTGATAACCATTCATTTCTAAGCCGAGTAGTCAAGATGGGATCCATCACTCCTTATATAGTGATATAATGAGAGTTGTACCTTAAGGCCTCTTGTTGTAGTGATACACTCATAAACATCTTATCAGGGTATGAGATTGATAGATTGGGTTTCCAGTCAATCTATATACATAAAGGTGAGTGGTACTTTTCATGAACAAGTCTAAGTTCGGGATAGCTACGGCTATTACATGAGCTAACACTTTATCTGAGCTCAGTATACTGGATGGTACTTAACATGAGTGAAGGAATGTATTGTACTTGTTATTATTGCACAACTGGATCAAGTCCCAGGAACATGATATTTCGAGTATTAGGGGATCATATGCCTTTGCTAGAAAGCCCATTTGATATTCTAGAGTCATTGGGTTCCATATCTATTTGGAACACTGAGTCTAAAGGATCCTAGATGGGAAGCCAAGTTAAGGTTAACCTCTAGAAGCTCTATACTTTGGGATCTTATGAGGTCACACACATTAAACCTTTACAGGACCAAATAAAGAACTAATAGATGAAGTTTATATCGAGAATAAAAGGATAGTCAAGTTATTTTGATGGATAATTAAATGGTCAGACCAAATAGCAATTTGAAAGAGGAATTGGGGAAATGTGCAAAATATAGAGCAAGGGATTTTTCCAGTTATGAGTGGGTCCCTCGAACATGGATTTTTCATGGGAAGGGCCTGCGTGGCACCCATTCGAGCACTCAAAAGTGCTCGCAGGTCGTAAGCATGCGCTAGTGCATGCTAGTGGGCTGCATGCCCGTAAGCACATAGCATCCCTTGCTTTGGCTTGTAGTGTAGGCCCACCAGCATGTCTGCAAGTGAAGCTTGTGGGAAGTCTCGCAAGGCCCTGCTCGTGGGATAAGGCAAGCCCAAACAGGCTTGCCTTGTGGGCTTCGCACAACCTGCATATGCATGTAGTTCCCACGGGTTGACCCATAGAGAATGGAGCTCTGTACGGTTAACCCGCATCCCACATTACTAAATGGGAAGCATTTTTTCTCCTATTCCTCCTATAAATAGGAGCCCTCTTCCTCCTTTTACAATCACTTTAGTTCAGCCTTCCTTTTGAGCTTGACTCCTTTTTCTTGTGAATTGATTTGAGATCCTCCCCGAGTTTCTCTATTATTTGTGATGTTTCATTTGAAGGCTTATTCCTACTTTTGGAAAAGAGCCTTAACAATTATTTTCGGGTTGGTCTACGAGTGGTCTAGCAACCACTTGTTAACTAACGAGTTTTCCCTCATAATGACGTTTTGGCTTGTGGAGTTCATGTGGACTTCTGATACAGGTTATCCTAGTTTGCAAACTTTTCTAAGAGATCACTCTACCACTATAAAGTAAAGACACACATCAACTGGTAATGATCTATACTTAGATGTTATGTTTCTTTTAATAAGTTTTATAAAACTAATGCATCTATGGAAAATTTTAATCAACAAGATATCAATCATGCCATGATTAGGAGTTCCTTTTAGGTTAATTTTATGTTTTGAGATTCTACCATGCTAGTTTGCATGTTCATTACTTCCCTAGATTAACCATCAATGGTATCAGAGCCTGTCTTATGCTATGCATAATTGATAATAATATATTGAAATGTGATTTTCTATGAATTAGCTAAGTATACTTTGCATTACTTAGGTTTTAATTCATGTTATAGAAAATGTTGTGATAACTAGATTAAGGTTTTGCTCAAACTTAGCCTAGGTGATTATCATATAATTAACAAAGTTATATTACACGTGTAAATGCTTTAAATTAAGGGTCGTCCAGTATTTCACTCGATTTAAAGAATGAAATCTTTAAATCATAAATTTCTATGTTATAATGAATCAAAGTGCCCATGGTTATTTTAGCAAGGATTGGACTTGGCTGCTTATTTACTTTAAGGGGGCCTATTCTACCTTGAAATCTCCATCAGTATTAGATCTCCATCAGTATTAGATTCAAGCTTACCAAAGGGACTTTTATGACTTAGTCGATTTCTAGAATGATAATTGGATTTCGCATATGGTTTTAAAACAATAGTTTAAGATGTTAAAATAAAACTTATAGACATAGGTGTAAGAATTTTAATGACCTTGTTTGTTTTGCATGCTATGTGGAGTCTCGATATAATGAAATGGTTATGATATACTAGTCTTAGCATGATCCCTTAGATATATAATTCTAAGTAGCCTACAATTATTATGATCATAAATTTAACCATCGTTAAGTCCTACATTAGGGCGAGACCAGCTGCACTAATGAAATCCCTATAACAAGATTAAGGCTATAATAGTCTTCCTATCATAAGTTGTGATACGAACATTAGTAACAGATGTAAGAACATGTACAACATGCTTTCCCTTAACATGTGTTTGACCATGGGACTAGATAGAGTTAAAGCCTTAACCGAACTAGGTTAGTTATCCATATCATTGGAGCTAATGCTTGATTGGAGACATATTTGAGGAGTCATACAATTGGGTATGCACGTCTCAAGTAATGAATCAAAACATAAGCCTTTGTTCTATTCTTATATTTCTATCTTATATTTAGGTTAAATAATGAATCAAAACATAAGCCTTTGTTCTATTCTTTATAATAAATTAGATGGTTCCAACTTTACTGATTAGTTCACGATTGTGAGGACAGTTCTCAAATCTAAAAGGATAGCTTATATTTTAGATAAGCTTGATAAACCTAATGTTGATGAAAATGCTAATAAACATGAGGCATTGAAGAAGAACAAAAAAGATCGTGAAACTATAGCATGTATAATGTTGGCAACCATGAATTCTGAGCTTTAAAAACAACATGAGAGAATGGATTTAGATACCATGATTCTCCATCTTCGAAAGCTCTTTTCAGAGCACGCCAAGTCTGAGATTTTTGATATATCTAAACTCTTATTTTGAACGAAGATACAGTCTGGCACTTGAACACCACATCATGCTCCTTAACTCTTAGGTTACCTAGAGAAGCTGACTCGATTGGGTTTTGTGATGGATCATGAATTATATGTAGATCTCATTCTTGGTTCATTGATTGATTTTACTCACAATTTGTGACTAATTATCATATGAATAAGATTAACTCTACATTGCTTGAGTTTGTCAACATGCTAAAAACGTTGGAGCCTAAGATTCAATAAGATCCAAAGGCTTTACTTTTAGTTGAGAAAATCAAACCTTCAAAGGGTGGGTCCCGTATTAAAAATGGTTTAAGTTCCAAGAAGAAAATCAGTAAGAAGAAGAAGGGTAAGAAAGGAACTGCAAATGTTTTCTTTCGATGTGGTAAATCAAGACATAGGAAGAAGGATTGCAAGAAGAAAATTAGTAAGAAGAAGGGTAGGAAAGGAAGTGCAAATGTTTACTTTCGACGTGGTAAATTAAGACATAGTAAGAAGGATTGCAAGGTTCATTAAAAATTGCATTCTTTAATGGGAACCTCGATAGGGATGTATATATTATATAACCTAAAGGTTTTAAATATCAGGATTGCTCGAAGATATGTAAATTGCAAAGGTTCATTTATGAACTTAAGCAAGCATCAAGGACTTTAAATATTAGGCTTGACTAGACAATCCAAGAAATTGGTTTTGTACCAAATACTAATGATCCTTGTGTATATAAGAAGGTTAGTGGGAGTGTGTTCGTTTTCCTTGAATTGTATGTCAATGACATATATGATAGGAAACGATGTTCATTTTCTTCAAATATTTAAGTCATGGTTGTGAAAGAAGTTCTCCATGAAAGGCCTTGGAGAAGTAACTTATACTTGGTACAAAGATCTACCGTGATAGATCTAAAAGGCTACAAGGTATTTCTCAAAGTACATACATAGACAAGGTATTGGCTATATTTAACCTTAAGTAATCAAGAAAGGGTTATCTTCCCATGTAGCACAAGATTAACCTTTCTAAATCTAAGTGTTCGAGAACACAAGAGGAGAGACTATGCATGAAAGGAATTCCCTATACTTTTGTGATAGGATCCATCATGTATGCTATGGTATGCACTCAACTAAACGTCTCGCATGTTTTGAGCATCATGAGAAGATTTCAATTTGATTGAGGTGAGAAGCACTGGGTGGCCATTAAAACTATCCTCAAGTACTTACAAAGAACTAAGGATATGTTAGTAATCTCTCTATGAAGGGATTTGCATCAAATGAAGGGATTCACTGATGCAAGTTTTTAGTTTGACAAGGACAACTACAAGTCCAAGTCGGGATATGTTTTTATGTTAAATGGGGGGCAGTTTTCTTGAAACTTTTCAAACAATACACAATTACCAATTCAATCATTGAATTTGAGTATATAGATGCTTCAGATGCAGCTAAGAAAGTTGTCTGACAAAAGGGATTTATTGGTGATTTCGGCGTGGTTCCCATCATTGTAAATCAAATAGTGGTCTACTGCAATAACAATGGGGTTATTGCTCTGGCAAAGGAACCACGATCTTGTCAGAGAAATGGATACGTACTCAAAAAGTACCATCTCATTCAGGAGATAGTTGTTAGAAAAGATATAAGCTTAGAATATATCCCTACGGATAATAAATCTAGAGAATGGACTAAAAAAGAGATTAACTCAGGTTAAGCATAACTAGCATATTAACTAGTTTGGCATGAAGCACATGGGAAATTGGCACTAGTGCAAGTGAGAGTTTGTTATACATGTTGTATGCCATAGAGGCAATTAGGGTGATATGTCTTTATAAGTCACTTATGTATAAATAATTTTAGATTATTGTTTATCAATAAATGATGTATGCCCTAGAGGAAATTAGGGCGACATATATTTATTAGTTATAATGTACAAATTGTTTCACATTATTATTAATAATAATAAAGGCATCTTTGTTATTTATCAATGTTATTTAATTTATGTATCTCATTGGTATTATATTATATATATGTATATATATCTTATTGTATATATGCGCATTGATAAGACAAAGTTTATGAATATTTCATAGCGTGAAAGTGCTGGGACATAGTGGGAGCTAAGTGATGTAAGAACTGCAAACACATGATACTATGAATAGTCTAAATATCCATAGTCATAGTTTCGTTAAGAATAGACATCAATGAAGCTGACAAACTAGCATGTGTAGGCTTACTCCTTGGATTATATCCAAGCTGCCGATCTCACGAGCTGAAGGTGGTACCTTGAGTTAACACATGAATGTATTCGGGTAATACATTGGAGACCGCTATAAAACAGACACTCGAAAATAACTATATCCATGTGTTAGTTTCATGTCTTATTACAACAGCAATGCAAGTATCTTTAGACTTGAGATACTGGTTACCTTGTGTAGGAGTTGTTATACTTTGGGTCATACTTATTCATACCCTTGCGATTAGGATGATAAGGGTGAGTAAGGGTATAGTGATGATCACTTGTTGGTAAGCCGAGTAGTCAATATGGGATCCATCGCTCCTGATATAGTGATGTGATGGGAGATATACCTTAAGGCCTCTTGTTGAAGAGAAATACTCATAAATCTCTGATCAAAGTATAAGATTGATAGAATGGGTTTCTAGTCAATCTTGATACATTATGGCGATTGATGTTCTTCGTGAACAAGTATAATTTTAGGATAGCTATTGCTATTAAAAGAGCAGACTCTTAATCCGAGCTCAATATAATGGATGGCACTTAACTTGATGGAAGGAGTGTATTGGATTGATCACTATTGTAAAACCAGATCAAGTTACAAGCACGTGATGTTCAAAGTATCGGGGATCATACACCTTTTCTAGAAAGGCCAATTGATCTTCTAGATTTATGGGGTTCCATATCAATTTGGAACATTGAGCCTAAAGGTTCCCGGATGGGAAGCCATGTTTAGGTTAACCTCTAGCAGCTCTATACTTCAGGATCCTATGAGGTCACACACTTTGGGTCTTTATGTTGACTAAGTAAAGAATTATTGACTGGGTCTATACTGAGAATATTAAGGATGTTGAAATAATTTGATAAATTATTGATTGGTTGAACCAAATAATAATTAAATGGATTTAAAGGAGGACGAGTTTTGGGAAAAAATTGCGCAGAGCGTAGCAAGGGATTTTTCCCATTGCTAGTGGGCCCAGCGAACATAGGTTGTTCGCGAGTGGGGCTTGTACGACTACCCTGCAAGTGAAATTTGCTCATAAACCACAAGCGTACGAAGGCCCTCTAGCGAGTGGTAAGCAGGGCTAGTAGGACAATGCAAGCCCTCTAGGGCTTGCCCTGTGCGGCTGTACACAGCTCGAATAAGAAGGCTGTGGGCAGGTCAACTTGAGGAGCCTAGGGCTTCCCGCGGATGACCCACTTGTGGGATAGGGACTTTCCCTATCCCACATTGTTAACAAGGGGAGCTTTCAGCTCCTCTTCTCCCTATATATAGCCTCGTCCTACTCCATTGTTGCTCACTTCAGTTTAGCCTTCCTTCTGAGTTTTGGCATCTTTTTTTCGTGAGCTTTTTAGAGATCCTCCACTAGTTTCTCCGATGTCGCAAGAATTCTTTTGAAGGCTTATTCAATTTGGAAGAGAGCCTTCGTAGTAATATTTTTGGGTCAGTCTTCGAGTGGTCTAGCAACTGTTATCTACCAACGGGTTCTTCCTCAACGAGAGGTTTTTATTGGTGAAGATCCATGTGGATCAATCGTAGAGGCTATCCTAGATTGGAAGCTAGTGCTAATGGAGTGCTGCCAAATTACTTTTAGGGAACGCCGCACCAAAGGAAGGCACACATCAACTGGTAATGCTTTTTACTTAGATGTTAGGTTTCTTTTAATAAGTTTTATAAACCTATAAGCATCTATAGAATGTTTCAACTTAGAGAATATCAATCATGACATGCTTAAGAGTTCCTTTAGGGTTAATTTGATGTTTTGAAATTCAGCCTTGTAATTTTTATATGTTAAATTATCTTAATTAACCAGGAGTGGTATCAGAGCCTACCTTATGCTATGCATGATTGATGATAATATATTTTCTATGAATTGATTGAAGTATGATATGCATGACTTAGGTTTCAATTCCTTTTATAGAAAATGATGTGATAACTAGATTAAGGTTTTGCTCAAACTTAGTCTAGGTGATTATCATATAAATTAACAATGTTTTACCACACATGTAAATGCATTAAATTGAGGGTCATTCCTTACTTCACTCGATTAAAAGAATGAAATCATTAAATCATAATTGTCTATTGTACAACGAATCAAAGTGCCCATGGTTATTTTGGCATGGATTGGACTTGGCTGGTCATTCACCTTAAGGGGGCCTCACCTATTTGGAAATCTCCGTCAGTATTAGGTTCAAGTGGAGGGACTTTTATGATTTAGTTGATTTCTAGTATGGGAATTGGATTTCGAATATGGTTTACAAATGTGGTTTTAAGTTGTTAAGTTAAAACTTATAGAAATAGGTGCAAGAACTTAAACATGGATCTTGTTTATTTTGCATGCTATGAGGAGTCTTTGCATAATGGAATTGTTATGATGTACCAGTCTTGAGCATGTTCCCTTAAATTAACAATGCTATATACTCCAAAATTATTATTATCATAATCATATCCATCGTATAAGACCTAGACTAGGGTGAGATCAGCTGTATAAATAAAATCCCTACAACAACATTAAGGCAGTAAAATAGTCTTCTTGTCATAAGTCATGATACGAAGCTTATTAGCAGATGTGAGGACATGTACAACATGCTTTCTCTTAATATGTGTTTGTCATGAGACTAGATGGGGTTAATGCCTTAACCAAAATGGGTTAGTTTTCCATGGTAGTGGAGCTAATGCCAGATTGGAGACATATTTGAAGACTCGTATAATTAGGTATGCACATCTCGGGAAACAGAACGCTAGCAATTGCATGGGATGTAAATGGACAAGTTCTAACTATAGTTGTGTTGTTATGGCTTGACTTGCTCTCGCCGAGGTCATGATGAATGGATATGGATGCTACTAAGGAAAATTAGTTGAACCAAATTTCCCAAATTTAAATAGAAGGGGCTATTTGAATATCGGTGAAAATAGTAAGAATTATGTATATAATTAAAGACCTTTACATGCATGTACAAATATTAATGTTTGAACAATTCTATCTTATATCTAGGTTGAGTATGATCACTAATGAAAATACTTGTATTGATATCAATCCTCTTGTTAACATAAATTATGTTTCTTACAACTTCAATGAGTGGTTTGAGACTGTTAGAGGAGTCCTTCAGAACTATTACCTGGATTACGTTCTGACTGATCCAAGTCCCAAACATCCTAGCAAGAATTATTGTGAGATGAATGATTATGAGAGACATAAGGGAAATTGTAAGTTTACTACAAAACTCATGTTAGACAACATGCTCTCGAAGTGCACACATGTGTACAAAGTACATGCATGCAACCATGATTCATTATCTCAAATCGGTGGAAAGTCTAGAAGACAGACTGTTCCACTGTAAGTTGTAGGGAGATGCGTCAGCTGTAGACTTGGTTATATAAATATATGACAACTTTGAGAAACTTAGGGAGTTGGGAGTTGAGTGCAGTGAGCATTCTTTGAGGGAAATGGTATTGAGGGGTTTGCCCAATAAATATGATTCCTTTAAGAAGATGCTTAAGGAGTGTTCTCCCAACTGTACCTTGACCCAACTCGTGGACTTTCTTTAGATTTATGAGATTGAGTTTAAAAATAAACTCAAGGAGCAAGTGAATGTTGCGGACCTTAAGTTGAAGAAACTTAAAGGTTTAAAAGTCAAGAGAAAACTCATGAAGAAGTTAGAGTTGAAGAGGGAAAATATTTCTCTTGGAACAAGCTCATCAGATAATGATGAAGGATGTGGCTTGAATTTTTAGAGGTATGTTCATTCTAGAGAGTTTCTCTACAGTTCCTTATGAGTCTATATGGGTATTGGATACTGGTTGTTTTACTCATATCTGTACTTCTGTATAGGGGTTGCAGACCAGTAGAGGGCTTGCAAAGAGGGAAATGGACGTAAGAGTTGAAAATGGAGCATGAGTTTCTCTAATAGCTGTAGGGATATATAGTCTTCATTTTCTTAGTAGCCTAGTTTTAGTTTTGAGAAATTGCTATTATATTCCTGCTATCACTAAGAATATTATTTCTATTGCGCGTTTAGTAACATATGGATCTGAGACTTTATTTTCTAATAATAATTGTCTAATTCGACGTGATAATGTTCTTTATGCTTGTGGAATATGTGTTGATGACATTTATGTTTTAGATACTAAAACTAAAATTCTAAATATGAATATTGGTAAGAAATTGAATTTAGATGATGAGAAATCCTCATACATATGGTATTGTCATCTAGGCCATATAAATGAGACTGGCTTTACTAAGTTACATAAATGTGATGACTTGGGCCCAATGGAATGGGAATCCTACAAGGCTTGCGAACCTTGTTTAAAGGGGAAGATGACTCAGAAACCTTTCAAAGGAAAGGATCAGCGTGCCACTAGTACTTTGGAAATAATACATTCCGATGTATGTGGTCCAATGAATATTAAGGCACATGTGGGTTTCATCTACTTCATAACTTTTATCGACGATTACTCACGATATGATTTGTACCTAACGAGGTATAAGTCTAACAATTTTGAGAAATTTAAAGATTCAGAACCGAAGTAGAGAAACAGCTTGGGGAAAGTATCAAGACCCTTCGATCTGATCGAGGTGGTGAAAACTTAAGCCAAGAGTTTCATGATTATATAAGGGATAATGGTATTTTGTCCCAATGGACACCTCCTTATACACCCCAACATAATGGAGTGTCAGAAAGTTGAAATAGAACACTACTTGATATGGTTAAATCCATGATGAGCTAAGAAAAACTGAGCATATCCTTTTGGGGTTATGCACTTGATAGTGTGGTTTACATTCTAAACATAGTGCCCTCGAAATCAATTGATCAAATGCCATACAAAATGTGGAATGGTAAGAAACCAAATCTTTCTCACTTGAGAGTTTGGGGATGTCCTGCTTATGTAAAGAGGATAAGTTTAGATAAGTTGGGTGATAAGTCTGCTGGGTTACCCTAAGGAGACTATGGGTTACACCTTTTATGATCCCGAGGAATAAAAGGTACATGTTTCTAAGAATGCTCAATTCCTCGAGAAGGAACATATACTTGCGAAAGCTAGGTGGAGCAATCTTTAATTAGGCATTCAAGAAGATCAAATAGACAATCAATTGATTGTTCCTACACTTATTACACTAGAAAGTGTAAGCATGGAACAACCTATTATAACACCAACATTGCGTAGGTCAGGTTGGGCTCCAATTGCTCTTGAGCGATATGGCTATTTCATCACTGATGATAAGCATATCTTCCTTATGGAAGATAATGAGCCTAAGACTTACAAGGAGGTAATGGAACTCTCAAAGTCTAACAAATGGTTTATAACCATGAAGTCAGAGATAGACTCCATGTATAAAAATCAAGTTTGGAACTATGTTGATGTTCCAAGTGGGATTAAGCCCATAAGATGCAAGTGGGTTTTCAAATAGAAAATTAAGATAGACGGTAATGTTATTACCTATAAAGCAAGGCTAGTTGCAAAAGGATATAGTCAAAAGGAAAGCATTAGCAATGATGAAACCTTTTCACTAGTAACCATGTTGAAGTCTATCATAATACTCCTTACCATCGCTAATCATGATGATTATGGGATCTGGTAGATGGATGTGTATACAACATTCCTTAACGGGAACTTGGATAGGAGCCATGTGTATATAAGAAGGCTAGTGGGAGTGCGATCGTTTTCCTTTTATTATATGTCGATGACATATTACTAATAGGAAATGATGTTCCTTTTCTTCAGATAGTAAAATCATGGTTGTCAAAGAAGTTATCCGAGAAAGACCTTAGAGAAGAATCTTTTATACTAGGTATAAAGATCTACCGTGATAGATCGAGAAGGCTGCTAGGTCTTTTTGAAAGTACATACATAGACAAGGTTTTGACTAGATTTGACCTTGAGCGGTCAAGAAAGGGTTATCTCCCAATGTCTCAAAAGATTAACCTTACTAAATCTGAGTGGCTGAGAACATAAGAGGAGAGACTACACATGAATGGAATACCCTATGCTTCAGTGATATGATCCATTATGTATGTTATGGTATGTACTCGGCCTGACATCTCACACGCATTGAGTGTCACGAGCAGATTTCAATCTGATCTAGGTGAGAAGCACTAGATCGCCATTAAGTATATCCTTAAGTATTTACGTAGGACTAAGGATATGTTTTTTGTATATGGAGAAGGTGACCTCTTTGTGAAGGGATACACTGACGTGAATTTTCAGTCTGATAGGGATGATTACAAGTCCTAGTAAAGATATGTGTTTATGTTAAATGGAGGGGTTATTGTTTTTTGGAAAAGTTTCAAAAAAGATACAACTATCGATTCAACCACTGAATCTGAGTATATAGCTGCTTCAGAAGTAGCACAACAAGCTATCTGGCTTAAGGGATTTATCGGTAATCTTAGTGTGGTGTCCAGGATTTTAAATCCAATAACTGTCTATTGCTATAACAATGGGGCTATTACTCAGGCAAAGGAACCACGGTCTTGTCAGAGAAACAGACATGTATTTAGAAGATACCATGTCATTTAGGATATAGTAGCTAAAAAAGATATGAGATTAGAATACATCCTTGCGAATCAGAATCTAGTGGATCGGCTAACAAAGCCATTGACTCAAGTTAAGCATGACCAACATGTTAATGAGTATGGCATGAAGCACGTGGGCAATTGGCTCTAGTGCCAGTTGGAGAACGTTAGACATGATGTATGCCCTAGAGGCAATTAGGGTGACATATCTTTATTAGTTATAATGTACAAACTATTTCATATTAATAATAATAATAAAGGCATCTTTGTTATTTATCAATATTATTTAATTTATATATATTACCGGTATCATATATATATGTATGTGTGTTATTGTATATATTCTCATTATAAGACAAAGTCCATGACTACTTTATAGCGTGAAAGTGCGAGGACATAGTGGGAGCTATGTGGTGTGAGAACTGCAGACACGTGTTACTATGAATAGTCTAAATATCCATAGTCATAGTTTCAGTGAGACTAGACATCAATGAAGCAGACAGACTAGCATGTGTAGGTTTACTCCTTGGATTAGATCCAAGCAACAGATCTCATGAGCTGCAGGTGGTGTACCTTGAGTTAACACATGAATGTATTCGGGGTAATACATTGGAGACAACTACAAGACAGACACTCGGACATAACTATATCCATGTGTTGGTGTCATGTCTTATTGCAATAGCATTACAAGTATCCTCAGACCTAAGATACTGGTTACCTTGTGTAGGAGTTGCTATGCTTTGGGTCATACTTATTCATACCCTGGTGATCAAGATGATACGGGTATATTGATGATCACTCGTTGGTAAGCTGAGTAGTCAAGATGGGATCTATCTCTCTTGATATAGTGATATAATGGGAGATGTACCTTAAGGCCTCTTGTTGAAGAGACACACTCTTAACCCTCTGATCATAGTATAAGATTCATTGAACGGGTTTCTAGCCAATCTTGATACATTATTGTGAGTGGTGTTCTTCGTGAACAAGTCTAATTCCAGGATAGCTATGGCTATTACAAGAGCTGACACTTAATCCGAGCTCAATAAACTGAAAGGTAATTAAACTAATGGAAGGAGTGTATTGTATCGGTCACTATTGTAGAACCGGATTAAGTCACAAGCACGTGACATTCCAAGTATCAAGGGATCATACGCCTTTTCCAAAAACCTTATTTGATCGTCTAGAGTTATCAGGTTCCATGAGGTCACACACTTTCGGTCTATACCAGACTAAGTAAAGAACTTATTAACTAAGTATATACCGAGAATATTAAAGATGTTGATATAATTGGATAAATTATAAATTGGTTGGACCAAATAATAATTAAATGGATTTAAAGGAGGAGGAGTTTTGAGAAAAAATTGCACGAAACGTAGCAGGGGATTTTTCTCGTTGCGAGTGAGCCCAGCAAACACGATTTGTTCACGGGTGGGGCTTGCGCAGCTGCCCCCAAGAAAAATTTTCTCGTGAGCCACTAGTGTGCACTGGCACTAGGCAACGCATGCTAGTTGGTAGTAGGCTCGTAAGCTGGGCTTGCATTGTACTGTTGTACACTGATCGCGTAAGCAGGCTATGGGCAGGGCAACCAGCGGAGCCTAGTGCTCCGCGCAGATGACCTGCTTATGGAGATTTTCCCTATCCCACATTATTTAAAAGGGGAGCTTCCAACTCCCCTTTTCCCTATATATAGCCTCCTCATGCTCCTTTGTTACTCACTTCAGGTCAGCCTTCCTTCTGAGTTTTGACATCTTTTGTTCACGAGCTTTTTGCGAGATTATCCATGACTTTCTTCGATGTTGCAAGAATTCTTTTGAAGGCTTATTCAATTTTGAAGAGAGCCTTCTTATTAATATTTTTTATATGGTCTTCGACTAGTCTAGCAACTGCTGTCTACCAACGGGTTCTTCCTCAATGGGAGGTTGTAGTCGGTGAAGATCTGTGTTGATCAATTGTAGAGGCTGTCCTAGATTGGAAGGTAGTGCTAATAGAGTGTTGCCGAATTACTCTAAGGGAACGCCTCACCAAAGGAAGGCACACATCAACTGGTAATGCTCTTTACATAGATTCTAGGTTTCTTTTAAGTATCTATGACACGTTTCAACTTAGATTATATCAATCATGGCATGCTTAGGATTTCCTTTAGTATTAATTTTATGTTTTGAAATTATGCCTTGCAAGTGTGCATGTTCAATTACTGTCTTAATTAACCAGCAATAAGGCACCTTTGTTATATATTGATGATCTTCTCTAATTATATATGTATCTTGTTGG
>CATIWQ010105307.1:0-60671 GCA_949673415.1 Euphorbia schlechtendalii
GTGTTCTTTTGTACTTACTTAAATATTATATAAATATATGCAGTTATCAATATGTCAAAAAGAAAAATGGATGCCACTGAACCGTTGCATTGGACAAATGTTATGGATGATGCATTGATTGATGCATACCTACACCAAAATGCACTTGGTAATAGGAATGGTGGCACCTTTACAACACATGTAGTTGATAACATTGTTGTTGAGATGAAAAAATTATTTCCTAACGAGCCATTTGATAAAGACAAAGTGCATAACCGTATCAAAAGGTTGAAGGCTAATTTCTCAAAATGCTATGATATTTTTCGTAATGCAAGTGGATTTGGATGGGACACTATTACAGAAATGTGGCTAGCTGAACCTGGAGTATGGGACTCTTTAATTAAGGTGAGACTTTTTTTTTATTTCGCACAATATGTTGTTATTTTTTTAATTGCAAAATAAAATGTGTTTTATTTTTACAGGCCAAACCTGAATAAACCTGTTCGTAACTACACTAAGTTGCATCAACTTTATGGCAGAGATAGAGCTACAGGAATTGGTGCTGAGACTCCAACTGAAATGAGGCGGAGGAAAGCAAATGGTAAGAATCCGGATGTGACCATTGATGAGATTGACGATGGAGTGGCTAGAAGAGAAATATATTTAGACGGTACTAATGACAATGATGAAATTGAGCAAGATTTTGGATCTCCTAACGCAATTAAGTTTAATACACCTTCAACAAAGACAAAGAGGATAAAAAATGTTGAACTTGAAGATTTAAGGGTTGTCATTAAGGAAGGAATGCAAAGTGTTGCCTCTGCGATTAATAATCTTAAACGTTTTCAGCCTCCTGCTCCCGCTAGTGAAATTCACAAATTAGTGTCCGAATTGAACTTAGAACCAGCTATGAGGAGGAAAGCTTATGCAGCTCTGTGAATGAGTGCCCAATTGAGGATCGTAAGGCTGCTTTGTTGGATCTACTTGCAGGATATGTTGATGGTTAAGAGATTATGTTGGTAGATTTGTCATATCTGCAAGTTTTATTGGATCTATTGTTAAGCTTTTGGAATTGGATTACTATAGCTTTTTTATATTTATAGTCAGGATTGGATTTTTAGTTATTATTTGATGTTTCTTTTTGTTGACAATAAACAGTTCATAAGCTGAACTTTTAAGATATTATATACACATGAGTTTTCTGAACTAAGTAGCTGGCATAAATGAACAGCCATGTTGTGTGCATTTCTTCTGTACCAATTTCACTTATAACCCCAACTAATATCTGGTAGTTGGAGAAATGTTCAATTCACTCATAAGTAAATTGGTTACACATACGTAACTTTCTGGTAGAATTCATTTACTGATTCAATTTACTCTTGATGTAAAAGATCCAAGTCAATTTGTGTTGTTTATGCAAATTATAGTAAGGTACAAGTCTCTGTTTCTGTTTCTGAATACAAATAAAATTATCAACCTATGTTTTCTTTTTTAACATTTTTTCTATATTTGATCCATGTAAATTATTTTGCACAAGGTGAGCTTAAATTAGTGGTTCAAAAAATTACGTTTTCGATGGGAGCTTAAATTGTAAAAGAGCTTCATATGTTAATTTGATAAAATGGACATTTAAGTAATTTTATAATTATTTGAACCATACCGTACCATTAAACCAAAAAAAAAAAATTAAAAAAATCATACTATACCATACAATGAAAACAAACAAAAATATTTAAATAACCATACGATACGATACGATACCGTACCATACCATACTTTAATGAACCATGAAGAACCATCATCCAAACAAGGCCTAAGTTTTTTGGCTTTTACAGTGCCCCCAGTATTTCATTTTCCATTTTATCATCTGCCACGTCACCGGTTTAGATGGTATGAGAAAAAAATCCATCTTTTGTTTACATTGCAAATCACAGGCATCGTTCTGTAACAAAAAATTCCGCAGTGACGTTTTTGCAAAACGAAGATACCACAGGGTATGTTTTTTCAGTTTAACCATGTATCAAATTAACAATTCGGTTTTGCATTTTGATATTTCATAGGGTCATTATTTCTAATTTCTAAATTAATATATTTTTGTTGGTAAACTAACATAAACGTAAAGATTGATTGTTATCCAAATAACAAATTAAATTGTTTGTTTCCGTTTTTTCCTTTTCATCTTCTTTTTCAACTGGAGTATGAGAAAAAAAATCAGATTTTCAACCAATAACATGCAATATGGGAGCTCATCGTTCCTTCTCTCCGTATAACACTTATTAATATGTTGCCTAACCCGAAACAAATTTTGTCGAATGTAACACTCAACTTACAAATATTCTTTCTAAGATTTCAAACTTGGTAAGTGCACTCATGAGTCCCTTGATCAAAATAATATAAAAATCACTATATGACGTGCATGTTCTATATTAATTGTCTATAGTAAAAAGTGATAGAAGTAATTGCTGGCAATAAGTCTGCCCAGAAAAATTCATTAAAGATTAGGTGAAATGCCATGTTTCAATTACAAAGAGTATCATAAGTTACTATAAGTTGATTATATTTAGGGTAAAGTTGGTCAATTTGTAAAATGGTCCATGTAAAATTATTTCTTTTTTGCAAAAAAAATGTCTGAGAATCCAAACGTAGTAAAAAGCGACTTTTCCCTTCACACCGTTACTCAAGCTGATGTGACAACAGGTATTTTCGAAAATTCAAAACTTTGATATTGTATAAGTAAAAAAAGACATGGTCAATGTATATATCTTTCTCCCCAAATCAGTTCAAACTTTAAACAGTGACAAATGAAATCCCTGAATTTAAGATCAACTGATTTTGCTAAAATTAAATCTATTGAATCAGTAGAAATTAAATCTATCAGTCAAGTCAAACACATGTGGAGAAGAGTCCAAATCGCCGTTAGACGAAGGGGTAGTGGCGGTGCTGCCATTGACGCCATCTTTGTCGTCGGTTGAGAAGGTCGATGAGTATTTAAGAAATCAGCAGTTTAGAAGGCAGGAGTAGGTGATGACTAAAAAGCATTGGTAACAAAGATTGCCATGGCGATCCACGGTGAACTGAAGTAAATGAGATTTTGGAGTTGGCCGATAATGAAGGGTTAAGGTTTTGAAATGTTTGTGGGGGTGGAGGTAAAAGCCGATGAAGGAGAAGAAGATGATGAATTAGTTGTCCGGTGTAGCTAGCGGTGGTGATGGCGGCGGTGGCGGAGGGGCGTCGATGAGGAGGAAGGAGAAGGGGCTATCTATGGCGTTGCTTTGAAGAGTTAATGGCTTGATAATTCTGGGTTGGGTACAATCTGTATATGCATTTTTTTTTTTAAGTTTTTCAATGTTAAATTAATGGTTGGATTGGAAATATTGATGGTGAGGAAGAATGGATGGTGGTGATGAAATGAATTGATGGTGGGGATTAATTAATAGGAAGGAAGGACACGTGTTTCCTTCAAGTTAAGAGAACAATGCTTTTTGATAAAAGTACCCATGTCCAAGTCAGCAATAATAACGGTGTGAAGGAAAAAATCTTTTTTTTTTTCTAACGTTTGGAATCTTAAACGTATTTTTGCAAAAAAATAATCCACATGGATCAGATCAAATTACAGGGTATATTTTTAAACTTTATCCTCATATTTAAGTACTTTTTTGTTATAAACAATTATTTAATTCGGATCAAACAAATGTCTAATAACACAAATATTGTTTTAAGTTTCATATTTACATCTATGCCTCTCACCACATGTAATAACACTTTTTGTTAATTTGTTTGACTTATTTTTCATATATCTCTTTAATCGTTAATTTTTTTTATATTTATTTCGAAACGACAGTCATTTTGATATTTCTAGAAAGATTGGAAAATAAAAATTGGCTTTATGCTCAAATTTTCGAAGTTGAATTGTGTATTGCGTTAGCCGAATTGTGTATTTGCAAGACAAAACACGGTTAGAGGGGTTAGCCGTGTAACCAGTGTAGCCTCTCCGATGCTTAAATTAGCGATGAATTTAGGAGAGAATAATAATAATAATTCAGAATCAGATATCATACCTTTGATTGATGCCTTTATATAGGCATTTAGATGGTCCTAAATATATTAGGATTAAGAATTATAGTCGCATAAGGACAGAATTTCTTGATTTGATGTTATCCACTTAATAGGATAGAGTTTTATCCCATATAGAATATGTCTCTTGCTTGTAGAAAAATACTCGGAACCTTATCCTGAATAGGAATTATTTACCGAGTTATCAGAAGTCCCTCCCTTATACTGTTTGAAGCCTTTTAAGGTTGAAGGTGCTTTTTTGCTTTGCATGCCGTTTTGTAGGCTTTCATCGTTCTGACACACTCATTGAGGCGAATATGACATCCATACAATTACCATCATGTGACTATGTGATTGTCTAAATAGGTCCGTTTTTGGCTCGTTGGCTACGCGATATGCTGTCATTAGACTATTTCTTACAATTGTTGATAAATTCTCTTTTGGCTCGTCGCTCGTGATTGGTAATATTGTGCCACAGGATTCGTTAACCCACATGTGATTTTCATAAAGATATCAACTTTCTCTTTGAATGTGCTTAACGGATAATGTATTGCTAGCTTTCTTAGTTATGCTTTTTCAAGTTGAATAGATAGATTGAGACTTGTTCTCTTTGCACAAGCATGTTGAAGCAATGTAATTTAATATCTCCTAGAAAAGAGTAAAATCATGAATGTATGATGTTAGTATAAATAACAAGATAGCAAATTGAATTCATCCTTTTTCTGCTGTCTAAATGAATTAAATTTAATCGTCCATTGAATGTGAATTTTCTTATGGAGAAACTTGCTCAAGCTCCTCAAATGTTTTCAGCTTTGACAAAAAAGAGAGGACTTTGACAAGAAGTTGCGCTTCAACATATTCCAACCTGCAACTTAGTTAAAACGTTTTGAATCACTAATCAAATGGTTTTGCCCCTGATTTGGAATTTTGTTAAATTATTAAACCACATGAATCACATAAAAACTGATTAGTAAATTACATGAACTTGCTAATAAAGATTCTGCTTGGGAGAAATAAATAAAAAAATAAGATGATTTAATTAAGATTAGCTGGATACTTTCACTGATTCGTTCACGCACTTGTGATAATTGACAATTATCCTTGAGAGGTTCCTGTATAAGATGCTACACTTTAGCGTGCTCTAAACTACAACTATATTAAGTTAGAGTAACCAACTCTGAATAAAATATCAATCAAAAATATTTATGCAATTAATAGCTGTAAATATAAGCACACAGCCAATTGAAGCCATCCTTCTCGCTGTAGCTTGACAAGAATTGGATTTTAGTTAGCGAACAGATTATTATTAACTCGCTCAAGGATTTCAATTCTGTTGAATGGACGCCATTCACATGCCACTGAATTGGAATTCAATTATCAACCATGTTACCAATTCACTATGCAAATAATAATGGGATTAAGCTACTGTAATTGCACTATGCAAATAATAATGAAAGAAAATCATGGGATTAGACTATTGTAGATCATTAATTGGATATACAAGAAATATGAAATAAATCATGTTTTCTCGTCGACAATTGGAACTTATCTCTTCGTTGCCTCATTGATAGAAAAACTGAGACTTTTGAAAGTTGTGTTCTGGACTAAAGTTCTTGCCCAAACAAGTAAATTTAGTCCACGCTCACCACACCAATGAAAGATTAGAAAATAAAAATTGGCTTTATGCTCCAATCTTCGAAGTTGAATTGAGTATTGCCTTGGCCGAATTGTGTAGCTGCAAGACAAAACAAGGTTAGAGGGGCTAGCCATGTGACCGCCATAGTCTCTCTGATGCTTAAATTAGAGACGGAATTAAGAGAGGGTGCAGAGAATAATAATAATTAAGAATCAGATATCATACCTTTAAGGTTTAGAGCTTTTATATATGCCTCAATGAGTCCTAAATAGATTAGGATTAGGAGTTTTAGTTGGATAAAGATTATATTTGATATGATCTGTAAGATAATCCGTGTGTAATTCGATATTTATCTTGAGGAGAGATTATCAGGATTCTCATTTTGGATAGGATTTATTTCCTGAGTTATCATTTTGTATTTATAGAATTCTATTAGATGTTTGTTGGAAGTTATATAATGTTATTATTTATATTACTTATTGTACATATATTTAAAACATTTGATAAATTCATATTAGATATCTATTATATAAGTTTCATAAATTAAATTATACATGTGTTTCGTTAGATAAATGGCTTCTAATAGACATCTAACAAAGATCAAACAAACTTCTAACTATTTAAAATATATGTTTATGGCTTCTAATAGACTTCTACAAATGTGAAACATCACAATGGATAACGTTTTAAAGATAAAAATGAAATGAACAAAAAACTCTAAAACTGTATGTTGATAAACTGAACGATTCGAGATAAATGTAAAATAAGGCATGTAAATTAAAAAAAACATGTTTGAAATATGTTTTATAATGGAAAGTATAAATGGAAATATGAAACTTAAACATGGCGTTTATGTTAAAACACTTCTTGTAATGACACTTTTATAAATAGTTTGCAAATTGTGAACCAAATTGACAAAATCCATATTTTTAAAATATCAATATTTAAACTTAAAAGATCATGCATATTTGGGCTTTTCATGAAACATAATATTATAGCCCATAGGTTTTGGATAAATCACCAAAAGAAATCCACTATTACACAAAACTCAACAAATAAATTCCTTATTTTTCTTTTAGGCTATGTTTGGGAGCAATGTATAAAGAAATTATGGGATAAAATAAAAAAGGATCAAGTAATATTATTTTTTTGGAAGAAGTGATGAAATTTTATAGTAAAATGAATATGGAAATTACTTAAACATCCCTTAAAACTAAAAACGTTTATGAATAAATAGAAAATTAGGGATAAAATTATAATTTAACACATCATCCTTTCAAATTCCACCACTTTGGTGGAATTGAAAATGGTACATTTTGAAGGGAAATGAGTTCTTCTATCTTCCTTCAAATATTTAAAGTTCTTCCACTCAAAACATAGTATTTCATTTCCTTTCATCTCCATTCCATTCAAATTCCACAATCCAAACAAAGCCCTACGATCTTTCTTATTTCAAATCTTCAATCTATTCTTCTTTGTCTCTGCTTTGAAATCATAGCATCCAAATTTTCCCTTTCTCCTCATCTAGCCACCACTAAAGCTCCGTTAACCTCATCGTGTGCTCTGTTGCCCTCCACCATCTCAAACCTCCCCTACCATCACACTCTCTCTTTTTTCTCTCAAACCATCATGCATCCATTGACAATTCATATTCAACGTTGACAAATCTTTCACCTGCAAAAGTCAAGTTACTTCCTTTGACGATTTCAAGATCAGTATGTGACTTTGATTCCATTCTTATGCAATTTTTTTTCTTTATGTTGATTGATTTGTTTGTGTTCATGTTGATTTTGGTTGCTTCAATTCATTAGTGTTAGGGCGTCCATCTAGTTTTTGGTTGTTTTAAGCTTAATTTTGTTGGACTTAATAGGTATCTTCATAACAAGAAATCGATTCGGCCAATTTTTATGAATTAGATAGTTTGATGTTGCTGTTGCAAAGCTTCATCTGGTATATTGCTTTCTTCCTTTTATTGGTCCTTGTAGTAATTTTAGGTGGATAAACTACAAGATGTCATTCCTCTTGAAATTGGTGAACTCAACCGCAACTATAATTTTTTTTATTTGTTATCTCATTCATTATTTGATTTGGTTTCCTTGTAACTCAAATTTATTTAGAATTGAATCCAAGTAATTTAATTTCATTTAAATACTTGAGTGTTATGTTTTTGTTTGAACTTCATATATGTATTGTTTCAATATGTGTTGATAGATGCTTGAATTTGTGTTATTGAGAACATGCACACATTAAGTGTGAACAATGAACTGAAACAAATGTCTTATACCACTCTTATACCAAGTACAAGCTCTTATACCGGGTATAAGGCTTTCATGAAAAGGTAGCAAAAAATAGGTATAAGAGTTTAATACCAGGTATAAGGCATTCGAACGATGATTTTTGGAGTATTTTAAAAGTTATTGTGAAAATTAATGAAAAATAAGCTGTATAAAGGTCTCATACCACTCTTATATCAGGTATAAGGTTTCATGAAAAGGTAGGAAAACTAGTATAAGAAAAAGGTATAAATTTGAAAACCTTTTTAATACCAAAACAAAATAACAAAAAAAATTATGTTAAAGCATAGTTATGATTCCTTTTCATGTAAGAACCAAAAAAAAATAATTATTTTATGTATTTCCTTGTACTTTTCTACATATTTTTAGAAAAGTATATAAAAGAAATACATTACATCAAGAGGTTTTATATAAATACCCTATATAGGATATGTGTTTCAGAAATTGCACCCATTTCATTAATAAAATAACTCAATTGAACAATCTATTTTAAAAGTACCCCTTTTTTAAAACTAATATTCTTTTAATATATGTTTCCCCACTTATAATTCCTAATTTGAAATCTCAATTTATGACACTCCATTTATTCTCCGTCTCTATGTCTTTTGAAACCACATCCACCTTTTCTCCGTCTTTGTGACTTTCGAAACCACTATTTCTAGATTCCTTGGTATGAAGATATCAACTATAAACAAAGATCCATTCTTAGTGATTTTGAAATTGGAAGATTAAATTCTAGGCAATTAATAAGGTAAAATCAAACAAATAAAAGAAGCTTATTTATCGAAAAACGACATTAGGTTATTGATTTGGATCGGTGTATAGTAGAATGTTTAGTGATTTGTAAGGTTGTATGTTTGTATGTTTAGATAGTTAACAAATTAATTATGCATTGTATACATAATCCGAAACAACTTGTGTTGCACTTAGTGTATATTTACTCAAAGTCAATATGACCAGTATGAATCGTAAGAAGTTTCATTTTCTTAGACTTTGTATGGTTTGTATTGTTTTATGATTTTAATGGTTTAATTCCTAGAGTTCAAAGGATCTTAAAATTTTTATTGTTAGACTTTGTATGGTTTGTATTATTTTATGGTTTTGATGGTTTAATGCATAGAGTTTGAATGATCTTCTAGTTTTTCTTCTCAGACTTTGTATGGTTTGTATTGTTTTATGGTTTTAATGGTTTAATGCCTAGAGTTTGAATGATCTTACAGTTTTTGTGGTATTATGCACACAAATTGTAAACTATACAAAATTTAAGCATATAGCCACAAAATCCTGCAGATTATATGGGTAACTTGTTTATGCCTACCTTTTGTATGGTTGAATGGTTATATACATCAAGTTTATATGGTTTTATGCTTACATGATGTATAATTTAGAATTTATATGGTTTTATGTTATGTATGATTTTGTGCTTAAAGTGTCTATGGTGTTACATTTTGTATGGTTGTATGCATGAAGTTTATATAGTTTTATGGCTTTATGCATACCTTAATTAAGTGTGTTTTGTATCATTTTATTCGACCTTTGGTATGATTTAATATCTCTAATATTTATATGCTTTGTATAGTTTTATGCTTTCTTATTGTAGAAAAAACCACAAAATAGGATTTTAATATATGAATCTATACATTTTGGTTTAAATACTCATACAAATTTAAGAGTATGCTTACAGGTTGTATACTGTACATATTTTATGATTTTATGCTTATAGTTTCCAGTTTGTAAGAGTTTGTGCCAAGAATTTGTATGTTTGGTATGGTTATATGGATTTGATCCTAGAATTTGCATGTTTTTAAAACCAAACATATTTTACAAACTACACATATTATTTAGGTTTTGTGCCTACTTTTTGTATTATTTGATTGCTCTAAATGGATTGTGTGGTTTTCATCCATCGTTTTATATAAGTTTACAAATTGTATGGTTATACGCATTTAGCAAATTGTGTAATTGTTTGATCATAAATTTTTGTTATGCTAAATCATCAACAACATCCAATTTCATGGGAGCAAACGTCTAACCCCCACTACGCCATAGATGGCCTGTCGCAACCAGAATGGCTGGTGTTGCATTTTTGAAGAAAAAAAGGATTTTTCGAAACACATTATAAAAAGTGTTCTAAAAGTGTTGCAATAGATATGTTTGTTGATCAAATACACTTTCATCGCAACACTCTCAGTCTAACTGTTGCAAAAAACACTGTGAATAGTAAAATTGACGGGAGGGAATTCTCCCGCTTATTAATTGACGGGAAAAAATAAAAAAAATAAAAAATAAAATTTCAATAAAAACATATATAAATCACAGATTTTCTCACATCTCCTTTCCCTCAACCCGTGCTCTTCTTTGAAAATACCTAAATCCCCAAATTCCAAATCCCTAATTCACCATGTTCACTTTACTTCTTCATCAGTTTCTTGGCTGTAATTTCTGAAATCGATACCCACACAATTTGTTCTCTCTATAGCACTTCGTCTCTTCTAATATCTCAGTTGCGCATTCTTCTCATTTTCTTTTGATTCTTTGATTTGCGGGTTGTTTACAAAATCAGAGGTAATTTCTGTTTTTCCATTTTGAATTCGTCTTTTCTGTGTTTCACCCATGTAATTTACCCGCTTCTCAGATCTACTCGCTTTTTGCTTTTATACGGTGCTTCTCTTGCTCTTTTTTTATTTCTTCCCTCCAATTCATGTTTCGTAATTCTTGAGATTTCATTGATTTTTTTTTTGTTTCTATTGTGATTCTTCTGTACTTGACTTTTTTATTTTTGTATTTCTCCTGGTTTCTGTTTGGTTTGGGTTAGCTTTTGATGTTTTATTACTCTACTTGGGTTTTCATTTTCACTACTTCATTTCATTTTGTGTGTTTTTGCTAATATCCTTGCTGTGTTGGTTATTGGTTCTCTTGAATTTTGTGTATTAACTTCGTTTGTCATTATTTCTGCAAGTGATTATATCAGTTTAAGTTTAGGTTCTTAATAGAAGGGGGAAGAAGAGTTTCTGGGTTTGGGGTCTACTGGGCTTCTCAAGGTATTCACTACTTTCAGTTTTTAATTTTTGAAATGTAGAGTTAGGTATGTAATTGATTATTTAATGCTTGGTCTGTTCATGTGAATGATGTTTGGTCTGTTCTTGTTTTTTTCTTAGATACGGTTTCTGCTACTGAAGTTGATTTGTTGCATTGTAATTAGTTCTGCTTTAGTCTGAAACTTGTGTAAATACTTTAATGTACAATGAGCAACATCAGTTCTGTTTGTATGATGGAATCTGAAACTTTATTCTCGAATATGAGCTAGTTCTGCTTTAGTCTTTTACATGTGGATAATTGGTTACATTTTTGTGGTTACAACTTTGATCTTTTATAGTGATGTTGTTTTTGTGGTTGATTGGTTATATATAATGTGGTTAGTTTAACCAAATTTATTAATTTTGAATAATAAAGTGAGACATATCAGTGCAAATTTGCTTGATGTTAACTGCTATTCAAATCTTGCTATTTTCAACTAAATTGAAGTTTTGTTTAGTATAGTGATTACTCTTGGTTCTTTTGTTTACTTAATAAGGATATGCATAATATATGTTATTTAGTAACTAAGTAGATAAATAATATGTGATGTGTAGGTAGACTCTAAGATAACATCATTCTTCACGTTATAGCAATGGCTAATGAAGGGAAAAAAATGGATTCATTCTCCACGTTCTAATGATGAAATATCACCAGGGTGAATGCATTTTTGGAAAATGCATTTGCAACTTTTGTTGAAGGAACCCAAATGAGGTGTCCTTGCAAATACTGCCGTATTAAAAAATGGCATTCTCGTGATGTGATCTTTGATCATCTCATCTATGATGGACCTTCTCCAACTTATACTCAATTCATCTACGATATTTCAATCATAGAGATGTCAACGCCATCCGAAGATGACTTACAAACGATGTTGCAAGCCACTTATCGAGATGCTATCAATTGTGATGGGCCGAATGAAGGGCAAGATGAAGGGAAGTATAAAGGAGATAATGCAAATGCACGGAAATTTTATCAACTTGTTGAGGAGGGAAAACAGCCTTTATATCCTGGCTGAGTTAATGTTTCTACTCTAAGTTTTATTGTCAAGATGTACCACATAAAGTGTGAATACGGAATGACCGAAACTTGCTTCACCGCGATTATGGAGTTTCTGAAGCTCGCTTTCCCCCATGCCAACATACCAAATCTTTTAATCATGCCAAGAATACCATCAAGGATTTAGGTCTTTACTACTAAAAGATAGATACATGTCCTAATGATTGCATGTTGTATTGGGGTGTCAATGAAAGTGAGGAAGTTTGCAAAATTTGTGGATTATCGAGGTGGAAAGTGGTGAAAAATAACGGTGCTGTTATTAATGAAACCAAAGGACTGATTCCACATATTCCAACTAAGGTGATAAGGTATTTTCCACTAAAACCAAGGTTGCAAAGGATATTTTTATCCAAAGACTTCGCTAAACTTATGATATGGTAAGATGGCAAGCTAAGACATCCAGCTGATGAAGAGGCATGGAAGGCTATGGATGCTAACTTTCCCTTATTTTCTTTAGAAAAATGAAATGTCAGATTGGGTTTAGCATCCGATGGCTTCAATCCTTATCGCACAATAAGTACAAGTCATAGCACATGGCCTATTATGTTGGTCAATTACAATTTGCCACCTTGGATGAGTATGAGAGCAGAGAATCTTATTCTTTCAACACTTATACCTGGTCTAGAATCTCCCGGAAACAACATTGATGTCTATATGCAGCCCTTAATCGCGGAGCTAAAAGATTTGTGGGATGTTGGTGTACAAACATACGGTGTTAAGGCTGATGAGACCTTTACATTGCGTGCAAGTGTATTATGGACCATTAGTGATTTTCCTATATTAGCGGTGTTATCGGGGTATAGTACAAAATATTTCCTAGCTTGTCCACCATGTAATTATGAGACCACTTCAGTGCATTTGAAAAGTAGCAAGAAAATGTGTTACATGGGTCATAGGAAATTTCTTGATGAATCACACAAGTATAGGTTTGACAAGAGAAGATTTGATGGAAAAATTGAAACAGGAAAAGCTTCTAGACCTTTAAGTGGAACTGAAATTGAATTTTTACTAGCCGATTATGAAAATGAGTTTGGGAAGAAAAAGAGAAAGCAAAAGGCTAGTGACGATTCACCTTGGAGGAAAAAGTCTATATTTTTTGAACTACCTTATTGGAAATATAATTTGCTTAAACATAACTTGGATGTCATGCATATAGAGAAGAATGTTTTTGACAATATAGTAGGCACTTTACTAAATATTAGTGGTAAGACAAAAGACCACTTAAAGGCTCATCATGATTTGGAAGATATGGGCATTCGAAAAGAGTTGCACTCGTATCCCGCAACTTCTGACTCACGTCCTCGTGAGTATCCAACAACCATCTTTAACATGAAGAATGATGAGAAAGACATATTCTATTCTGTTTTGAGCAATGTCAAAGTTCCGTACGGATATGCATCTAATATTAGTTGGTGTGTTAACATGAAAGAGAGGAAACTATCGAGATACAAGAGTCATGATGCCCATTTCATGCTCTAATATTTGCTACAATTTTGTGTGTTGAAATCGTTGAAAGCTAAAGTTGCATTACCTTTGATTACATTGGGTTTTTTCTACAGAGGTATATGCCAAAAAGTTGTGGATTTGGGAGACATTGCAAAGTTACAAAAAGAAATTGCAGAAATACTTTGTGAGTTTGAGGCCACATACCCACCTTCATTCTTTGATGTAATGATTCATTTGCAAATTCATCTTTGTAAAGAACTTGAACTTGGTGGTCCGGTGCATACTCGTTGGATGTTTCCGATTGAGTAATATTTAGGCAAACTGAAATCATATGTTCTGAACCGAAGTAAACTAGAAGCATCCATAGCTGAAGGGTATTTGGCTAAGAAAGTTTGATGTTTTTCTCAAGATTTTTTGGTAGAAATGACAACTTGAAGGCATCTTCTGTGTTCGAAAAATCCAACTGTCTTAGTGAAGGGTATACTTTAGGGACACGGAGAAACAAAGATGGGGAAAAATACATTTGGATGATGATGTATTGGACAAAGCTCATCGGTACATCTTATTCAATTCTAGGAATAAGGAAATAGATGCATTAATCAAGTAAGCAATTATAACTTCATTTCTTATTCACATATAAAAATGTTAGTAAATTAGTATGTCTTATTTTATTACTCTATTCACATTTGTAGGGAACATCGAATATTGATAGACAATCAAGTCCAATGTAGGAAGTACAAAAGAGAAAGAGAACACTCTATAGAATTCCATAAATGGCTTGAGGAAAAAGTAAATAAAATGGATAACCCTTCTTTGGAATTGGCAACATTGGCTAAGGGTCCCAATCGATCAATTTTGCGATTTAGTGGCTATACGGTGAATGGATACAGATTCCACACAAAGCAAAGAGAAGCTAAGTGTACAACCCAAAATAGTGGAGTCTTTTATTCAGCCTTGATGACTAGTTTTTCCAGTTCCAAAGATGAAAATCCAATAGTTGTGAATGCCGACTACTATGGAGCAATAGAAGAAATTATTGAACTTGATTATTGGGGCGTGCATTCTGTTGTTTTGTTAAGGTGTTGCTGGTACCAGGAAGAAAAGTGTCGATTTGGTTTGACTCGGGTGAACTTCAACAAGTTGTGCTAAAAAATGATCCTTTTGTCATGGCTTTGTAAGTTCAACAAGTATTTTATGTTGCTGATCCAATTGAAAAAGGCGTGCATTATGTGGTGAAGAAAAACGAAATGGAGTATGGACCTGATATCTGATACATTAATAATCGACACTTTTGTACATATTATGTTTGTAAGTAGCTTTAATATGTTTGTACATATTATGTGCATTATGGACCTGATATCTGATACATTAATAATCGACACTTTTGCACATATTATGTTTGTAAATAGCTTTAATAATATTTCAGGTATAATAAATTATACGTGAACTTTTACTGTTAGTTCTGATTTAGGATTAAATCTTGGCTTACTATTATCATTTTGAACTTTCTTGGTTTCGTTGATTTTTTAAATATCTTCCTTGATTTGTTGCCTTGATTCTGCCTTGCTGTTTTACAAATATTTTTCATTATTTTTTTTATTTAGGTAAATCTTGCATATTCTAATTTTGTTGTTATTGTTTGACATAGGTACTCATACTTACCAAGAACATGTGGCTTACCTTTTACCACCAAGGCAAATTCCACAGCAAGGCCTATGTAGGAGGGGTAAAACATGAAATCGATTCAGTCATCGATCTGGACAGATTTGGACTTTGTGAGTTGGCACAGTTTATCAAAGAGGATATTGGTTACACTGAAATTGGAGGAGTTTACGTAAGAGGGCAGTCTGGTAGTTGGGAATTTGTAGGCGGCAGTGATAAGAGCGTCGTTGATTACATTTCAAGGTTTGACGGTCGATGTATTGTGGAATTCTACATTGACACTGTTGTTGATCCATCTGTAGAACCATTGCCAAAACTACAGCCACATCTAGAGATGAGATCGAGACCAAACTTTTGTGAAGGTAATAACTTTTTTATTCTACCATCTTTGGTTTTCTATGGTCGCTGTAATATAGTTGATGGTACACTAGTTCTCTGAAACTTCGATATTAGCTTGCTTCTGAAATTTTGAGATTAAAAAATGATATAGAAATTCTCTATTTTCTATAATTCTAGTAAAATATAATATGTAGTCTGTATAGGCATGATATGTAGTCTGTACTTCCCGGATACCGGCCAAGTATTAGTTGATATAGATGGTGGATGGTCTGAAATATGACCCCAATTTATCCAAGGCCTTCTTAATTCCTCAACACTCAGACAATTATCATGGTTTGTGTCTACTTGAATCAGTATTTTCCTTATCTGCTCTTCCGTTAGAGCCACACTTGCTTGCTTTCACTAAATGTATACCCCATTTTCACTTGCTTCTGTGTTTTCTTTCTTATTCCAACAATTATAAATGCCACCATTATATAAAAAGAATTTGTAGACTACATATTATATTTTACAGGTATATTATTTATTCTGCTTATCTTCTCGTCTATAAAGAAGATGCAATAGCAAGGCTAGTAGTGCACTTGGCTTTTGTATTTATTCTGTGATAACTATGCACAGTTTGAAACACTCTGGTACATGCCTATACAGACGTTGAAAATATGGTGAAAATAAAATTATTACAGCGACCATATTATATGTAATAGGGTTATTTGTTGGTTTAGTTTTGTTTATAATTATTTGTTGATTGTTATATTTGTAAAAACTTGTGCTCAGACTACATTAATTTTGCGTAATATTAATTTTGTGTTCTGGAACGTCATCGTTTAATCTGAACTCATGTTTTGTTGAGTTCTTTAGCTTAAAACTTAGGTAACTAACATAACTTGTTTCTTTTAAGATTTATGTAATTATGATGCTATAGTTTCTTAGATATACAGAACAGCAAGCTCTAATTAAGCTCTACTTTCTATTTGTCATGTTCTATTTTGTATATCTTATTTAGCTTCAAACTTTTCAGATACGAACATAAAATTTCAGATCAAGTTAGCCATTTTTTCATTGAAGTCCTTCAATTTTTTGCATATTTTAGTCATTTGGTTGAAGTTAAAAAAGCTATGTACAAGTGCTGATGCAGAAAATATGGAATTGAGGAAAGTTACTGGAATGAAGCGTAAGAAGTATGTGACCATATCTACAGTGAAAGCAGCCAGAGAAGTCGGAATTGAGGAAATAAGAGTAAGGAGAATTGCAGAAAATAAGAATCGATTTGCTTCTCTTCAATTGAAAAAGATGGCTGATGGTTTGAGTGCTCCCGAAGGTAAAACTTCCAAAGACGATGCCTAGAATGATGGTAGTGATGATTACAATCCGATCGATGAAGAGGGACAAGAAAGTGAAGAATCTGATAATCATGCAAAGGTGTTTGCTTTGTGTTCATTTTTTTAAAATTTGCATAATTTGAACTTTTATAAAGTGATATATTATATGCAGGAAAGGGAGAGGTTGTATAAGGAGCCTGCTACAAGTCGGCGCACTACCCGATCTCAATCAAGTTTTTCAAATGCTCCAGCTATGGTGGAGAAGAAACAGGTAATGAACTTGTTATGGCAGTTTACCTTCATTAGTTTTCGTTCATGAATGACTAGTCATCGTTTTTTAGTCTTACTTACAACATGTCTTATTTTATGATTTAGGCGGAAGTCTGCAATGATGGGTAACTATGCCGTCAAGAAAGCTGTCTCGAAGGTTTTGTTTTCTAATTATGTATATTTGAAACTGAAATAGTTACTGCCATGGAAAATTTAGTATGCCATGGAAAATTTTACAATCATTCTTTCAGCGTATTAGTTGCTGCTTTGGCTTCATTGTTTGATTTTTTAATTTGTGTAAATGCAAGGTGGATGGTGCCGAAAAATCCCAGCCCTTAGTCCAGCTAGAAATACAAGGTCACAACGATGAATGTTTTTAGAATTGGTAATATATGAAATTGAAGTTATTCGCAAAAAAATTTTGGTGTTGATATCTGAAATTTAATTACTTAACGGTTAAAGGTTAAGTAATTACTTAATTTAAATTTTGTGTTTCAATCAGTCTTTAAAGGTTAAGTACTTCAATGTTGTGTTTTTTTGCTGATTGATTAACATAAATTTTTGAAAGGAGAATCATGAGGCAACATCCCAACCAACGCCTAATATTATTGAGATTCCGAAGGCTATCATTCCAGAGTCTACTGAACAATCGCAAAGGAAGCTTGGGAATATGTCTACATATTTAGCTTTACGGGAGCAGTAGAAGAAGGGAAAAGAAGTTGTCAATCAGCCCCCACCTGAATCTCAACTTGAATCCCAAGGTTATTAAAATTATTAAATATCTAATTCTCTGTAGTTTTTGGTAGTTTGTTCCATGTAATTAACTTTGACAATGTTAATTGTTAGCAACAAATGAAGCTGAATTTTAAAGTAATAAAAGAAAAGGGAGAGGCAAAACTACGATGGATAACATACATGCAAGGAAAGTGAGAAAGATAATAACTGTCAATAACAAGTTCCAACCTGTTTTCGATGATAAAAAAACTCATTTCACAATTCAACTTGTTCTTAGGAACCTTAGGTAGGGAATATGTGGCCATCAATCATGTAAGTTGGCACAAGGTTCCAGATAATGAACTTCTATGGGATATGTGAAGGTTAGTATTTTTTATGGGGATAAGCTTGTTCTTCAGAGTTTTATTTTCACTTATAAGTTATATATATTACCTTGAAACTTGTAAATACTTTAGGCAAAGTACGATATCGATGAACGAGCAAAAAATGGGTAATGAAAGCAATACGTGATGCTTGAAAGGTGAACAAGTCCCGTATCAAGAAATAACATTTCACTGCTTATGATAATGAAGAGGATCGAATGAAGAATAGACCTGACGCCATTACAATTGAAGAGTTCAACGATTGCCTTAAATATTGGAATGATCCGAAAGTTAAGGTACATTTCAATGACTTAAAATCTATATTCCCTATGAATTTCCAGTTTCAATTTATAACATGTGCCACCATCGTAGGTCCAAGCTAAAAAAAATGTTGCGAATAAAAGGAAGAATGTAAATCCACACACTATGGGCTCAACAAGTTTTGCCCAAGTCAACCACCAATTGGTACTGTTACTTCTGATAATTACTGTTACTTCTGATTTAGAGCCACATTTATCAGCTAATTTCATTTTTGCTAGAAATCGCAAAATGGCGGGAAAGAACCTTCAAATGCTAAAATGTTTATTGCGACCCGTAAACGAAAACAAGGCCGTAATTACAAGTCAGAACCTTATGCAATAACCAGTAAAATTGTAAGTCCACGAGCTATAGTATTTATGATTTATTTCTCAGTTAAGGGGCTATAGGATTTGTTTCTGATTTGTTTCTAATTTATGTATTGGACTCGAATGCATGCTGATAGTTTAGTCCCTGTTGTTGTTATGTCCACTGTTTAATCAAACTTGAATTTGTTACTAGCAATACATGTATTGTAAATCCAGTTAATTATGCATCTATGATTGTAATATTAATGAATTTATGGCTCATTAGTTAAAGTTTAAACCTTTTGTGTGGCTCATTAGTTAAAGTTCAAAACCAGTTTATTATCAATTTGTGATTGTAATATCAATGAATCTGTGGCTCATTAGTTAAAGTTTAAACCTTTTGTGTGGCTTATTAGTTAAAGTTTAAATCTAGTTTATTATCTATCTGTGGTTGTAAAATTAATGAATTTGTGGCTCATTAGTTAAAGTTTAAACCTTTTGTGTGGCTCATTCAGTTTATTATCAATATGTGATTGTAAAATTAATGAATCTGTGGCTCATTAATAAGTTAAAGTTTAAATCCATTTTATTATTAATCTATGATTGCTAATATTAATGAGTTCTTGATTTTTTTTAGCATACCCTTGAGAATATGTGCGCAAATCTAGGTGTGAATAGTGATAGCGTTGAACAAGCGCTCATGGTTGGGGAATCATCTCATGGACCAACATGGCTCGTTGGCAGGCACGCATTGCCAAACAAAGTGTATAAAGGAGATAGTAGTTCACCACAACTGCCTGCCATGAGTGTTGATGAACTGGTGGTAAAGGTCCAAGATAAGTTGCAACTGAATGTCGAGGAGACAGTGAAACTCAAGGTGAAGGAAAACCTTGTTTTGATTGTGAACCAAATTGCAGCTGATAATCCTGATCTTACCATTAATTTGGATGTCATCATGAATTCTGTTGCTTGTGATGTTGGAACTGGTTTAGCTGATGATGTGTCTAGTGACACGGGTGATAACTAAATGGTGTAATATATGCTGGTGAATTTTATGCACTTGTTAAATACAATGCTTTCACTAGGAGTGTGTCTGAACTATGTCTTCACAATTTTATGTTAGTTATATATGTATGTCCTGTGACTGCTTTATGCATTAGCTATTGTGAAGGATTACGGGACTGGATTTATGAATGCAGATAATTGACATTTAATTTGGAGCATTATATTATTGTGAATTTATTAGGTATTTGTGTAATATAAAATGTGGCTGTAAAATGTGTTGCAATAAAAGCACAAATGTGTTGCGAATGCGCCATCAAGTGTTTTGTAAAAGTGTTGCAATAACTGGATAATGTGTTGCTAATGTCCAGTGAAGTCTTTGTAAAAAGTGTTGCAATAAGATTTAAAAGTGTTGCAATAATATCAAAAAGTGTTGCAATAAAGTGTTGCGAAAACTGGACCAGGTGTTGCAAAATTCCTAAAAGTGTTATAATAAAAGTGTTGCGAGAAAACAACAAAAGTGTTACAAAAAAACTAGCGGACGTTAACTTTGACGGCGATGGGCATTTTTTGCAACACAACATAAAGCGTTGCAAGTACTAAAAAAGTATTGCGAAAAGTCACTTGTTGCAACACATTTCTTAGTGTTGCGAAAAAAAGAAAATGTGTTGCGAAAATGACTTTTCGCATGGGAAGCATTACCAACGACTAAAAGTGTTGCGACAAGTGCTTTCGCAACATTTTTGGCACTTTAGGCAACATTTTTTCGTATTTGTGACAGGCCGCCATCTATGGCGTAGTGTGTCACCCTGAACTTTTAAAAGTTTCAATCAACTCCCTCAACTTATAAAATTGCACTAGTTTACACCCTCAATATCATGTATCTTCTAGTTCAAGAGAAAAAAATTCAAAATTGCATTTTTAAAAAGTTAAATCAACAAGATTATGATATATGACATTAAGGGGACTAAGTGATTCACTTTTACCAAATTTAGAAAATTGATTGAAATTATTAAAAATTAAGAATGATATCAAATTTTATTACCAAGTTAAGGAATGCTTATTAGTTACTCATTTTTGCCTTTATTGCACTGGTGTGATGGTTTAATAATTAGATCATTACCGTCCATTCACAGAAAAAGCTATCTTGTTTCATGAAGGGATAAGAGAGTAATTCAGCCACGCCTGCTATTGGATTTTTCTTATTTTATTGCCAAAGGTGTGACGATATCTTTGTAGGGTTAGCTGATGTCAGCTGCTGCTCTTGTCTTCTTTCTATTTTCTTTTTATTAAACTATTATCTTTAGTGGCAATTGGAGATTACTTAATTCTATCTTTTCTTATATTTGGAAGCAAGCCCTCTCAACTTTAACAATTTTTCCAACAAGTCCTTCAACTTCATTGGGGTCTCAATCAGAGCCGACCTTAATAAATATGAGACGTATTAATCTAAATTGTATATTATAAGATCCTTAATCAATAAAAATGTAATGTTTAATTAGCAATAATAATTAGTCAACAATCAGATGTAAATGTACATAGATTTTTTACGCCATTCAATTTTTGAAACCTTAAACGGTTGCATAATTGATCTTCACAATAGGACCGCCTCTGATCTCAACATGTCCCTTGAAGTTTCAATATTTATCATACTTAAACCACTGTATATTTTACATTATAATGTAGCTAGTCCGAAAACTAATTAAACAGGAAAGGAAATTTAAATTTCAATAAATCTTGAAATCATAATTAAGATTTTAGTGCAATGTTAGAAAACATTTATATTTTATAATCATTATTCTGCTCAATTTTAAAAAAATAGATAAAAATTCAAATCATCAATCTGACATTCATAACTAGGGGTTTTTATCGGTTGGTTCGGTTCATTAACCGAACCGAACTGAACCGAATACACTGAAAACTGAATAGATGAAAAAATAGAAACCGAAATTGAACCGAAGTAGATAAGTAACCAAAACTGAACCGAATTATTCGGTTCGGTTGGTTCGGTTCATTTAACTGATTAATTTTTTTGTTTGTTTTTTCATTTTCTTGTTAAAATTCTATTTATTTTATATGTAATTATCACCAACACTTTGATTACATACATAAATTAACATGTATATCTTGTACAAAAGCAATAAAATGAATTAATAGTGTCTTAAGAACGTAATGATATTGCTATGCCAAAATTAAGTTTGTAGATTAAATATTTATATATGTAATTAATTTTTTAGATATATTGAATTAATCTGTTGGTTAGGTTATATCGGTTATTTTTATATTAAAACCGAACCGATCGAATTAATCGAAAATCTATAAAAGTGACAACCGAAATTGAACCGTTTAGATCGAAAAACGAACCAAATAAACCGAATTACATCGGTTCGGTCAGTTATTTGGGTTATGTTATGTTTTTGAACACCCCTATTCATAACGAACAAAGTAACTATCACTTAAAAAAAAAAGATCAAATGCATCATTAATTCCTTCATATATGTCATTTTAATCTATTGTCCCCTAACCTTTGCGAGGATCCCCGTAGCTCCCACATCTTTTAAAAAATACTTCACAGCTCCCTCTACTTTTAAAAAGTGCACTACTCAACTCTTTTCGATAAACTATAATAGTATCGGCATTGTGCGTGTCACTCACGCCACATGTCATCCATGCGGAAAAGTCAGCCAAACAATAAAAATTCAACCCAATAAAAGCATGACAAGTTACAAAAAAAACCTTAAATTAAATTCATTACAATCCTTTAGTTTTTCATATTTACATTTCTATCATCTTCTTCATTAATCAAACGATTTCCTTATTTTTTGTTCTAAAAGTTAGTATGAACGAGTATACCAACATTTGATGCCTTTGTTTTATTATTTCATTGAAAAAAAAAAGAAAGGAAATGAAAATGAAGAGTTGAGAAATGGTCATGAAATTTCCAGGAATTTTTTCCCGAAAAACACAATAAATCACAAAAAAATCCACGAAATGTAAAAAATTTACTTCTCTGAATCCTCCGACAACACAATGATGATTTTTTTAATCTAAAGAACAGTTGAAAATCTTATTTATTTGGTGCAAAAATTTTTTTTAGCAAATGAACCCAAAAAATTAGGAGGAAGAAGATGAAGACGTTCAACATTCACCAAATTGGTCAAATCGTGCCATGTCAATTGACAAGGAGTTATTTGATGCACTTTTCAAAAGATGAGAGTCAAGGGATAGCAGGCAAAATGATCATACGTCAAAACCATCAATGATGCATTTGACATACAAAAAAAAACCATAAACACCATTACACGATGCATTTGGCAAACAAAAAAAACCATAAACACCATTACATACTAACTTGGTTTACGTGTCGAAATATCAAACTTGGTGATGGGTGGTAATGTGAAATTGTAATATACATCCCTCAAATTTAGCAGCTAGAGTTTAATTTAATAAAGATAGTTTCGCTTTTAGACATCTGATTATTAAGGATGTTGGATATGTTCGAATGTCACTATACTGCAAAACAGCACAAACCAATACAGTGACACAATAGAAGTTAAGTCAATTACATTGTTTGAGATTTACTTTGTTTACATTTTAAAACTAATAATAGATGAATCTAGTTTTGTTCTCGAATAATTTGCAAGCACCAAAGGCGAAGTAAAGATATATCAGGCCGAAGGAGAAAAGAAAAAAAGGTGAACTATGAAGAACTGGAAGTCTAATGAGATGAAAGGATTGCCAGGTTGTATAATAATTGGGCTATAGTTGAACTTGTGATGGTTAACAAGATGGGTGCTGGTTTGACTTCTCCTCGAGTCTTGCATGAAGTGTGATTAGTAGTCGCTGACAGACATCCGGAGACGTGCAGGGCCCACACATCATATAGATGACATTACCCAAAGGTCTCATGTAAATCCCATCTTCCCGGAGATTCTGTACAAGAGAGAGGGCGTACAATGATGCATATCTGCAGAACAACTATTCATCAGAGTTCACTTACAAACTTTTAATAGAACATATTTTGGTATTGGACAAAAGATTTTGACAGCTTTTTGGGATAGCAGCTTGGAAAAGCTTCAATATGAAGCTTTCTGGGAAAGCAGTATTCTTTTGAATTAAAGCCACTGTCTTTCTAATTCTTGTTTCCCACCTAGCATGGGATACAGGTTTAGTTGATTGATATATTATAAAGCCGCTGACTGAGCAGATATAGATACCTCTAATTATCTGTCCATAATCCTGACTGGGTAAATTGTCCCACGGATTATGTAGTCAAGCTGTTCTTCTAGTGTGGTTTGGTTTTTGGCCTCTATTTCTAAAAGATACTTTCCGATCAGGAAAGTTTGGAGATCAACCTATGGTGTTACGATTCCTTACTGTTAAACTAATGTTTGTAATATAAATATTCTTGAGCCTTGACATGTCATTTAATCAGTATGCACACATAAGCTCAGACTGAAGTAGAAAAGTTCATGCTGATAAGAAAAACATGCAGAAAAATAAAGATTAGAAGAGACAATACCCAGAATTATTGCCTTCAGCTCGTAGTTCTAAAGCAAATAGAGTTCCCAATGAAACCACTCTTTGAACAGAAGGATGCAATGATATCTGACGGACCAATTCCAAACTCCACAACTGCAAGCATTCGATGCAATACTCATATCATTTCTTATAAATTAGTAATGAAGAAAATAAGAGCGAACTGATTCTTAATCCCGATACGCATGAGTGGACAGAATAACTATTTAACATTTCAATGACGAGACAAGCGTTTTGACATTTACTTTTGCACAGGAAGAAGCGGCTCTTTAAAAATATCATTAGCAGAAAATTTGGTCCCAAAACCAATGCTGCTTTGCTTATAGCCTAAGATCATATCTGATTAAATGATTTGTGTAATGTATAAGCATATGGGTACTATAATTATTATAAAATTCTTGACTTTTGCTTCACATTAATTTATTTAGGCCCAGTTTGACCCTAAACTGCTTTTCTAAAAAGCTCTATTTTCAAGCTTTTCCTATAAGCAGGAGAGTTTATTTTGAAAAAAACAAGTAAGACGGTTCCTAAGGCAGAGGTGTACTTTGTACTGCCCTGAGGTCATATAGATCGAAACCTGGTGCGATAAGAATGAAAGCCCTTAAATAGTGTGAATGACCAAAATGTGTTATTCAAAGCCACCATAAATATGTAGTTTTATGAAAAGTTTGTGAAAGCAACTTATTGGGATAACAGCTTGAAAAGGAATACCAAATAGGCCCTCACTCATCATGAAATCTTTACTGGAATTTAAAGATCATACTCGTAGGTAAATGAATTGATCGACAAAAAGATGATGATAGTAACAGTAATAGTAGTAAATACCAGTTTGGTCCTTCACAAATAAAATTGATCAAATAAAAAATATCAGATGTGATCATGTGGACTTTGAGGAGAGGAAGCAGACAAATAGGCCAAACCTCAATAAAATTATTTGTCCCGTTTTACATTTCTGTTTGGGTGTGTTTGGATAACCAACTTTTGAAGGAATTCAATTAAATTCATTTCATTTTTTTAGGAAATCTGCAACTTTTGTATGTAATATGAATTGAATCCAATTGAATTGCATCAAATTTTGGATTTCCAAACACATCCTGTCTATATTTTATCAAATATCAATTGATGATTCTATTGTTTAAGTGGAATAAGCTTGATCGATTCCATTCCAGCTTCAAGTTAAAGCTTAAATATCACTTGATTGGAAATGTTTAGGAAAAAGTTCACCCTCGGTTTGGTGATTATTCAGTCTATGCTATGATATGATATGATTGAAAACAAACAGCATAAGCATCACAAACCTCTTTCAGCAACTTTGTTTCAGCAATAATATTAGGATTCGTCGTGGGATCCTTGAACCATTTAATGGCAGTCGCAGCAGCTGTGCACCCCATTGCATGAGCAGAATATGAGTGCCCATGCAAGAGCGCCTTGAGCTACAAGAAAATTGAAAACCAATAAATCAATCGAATCAGAGATGCTTTAAGGTTTCCAGATTGTTCAGAGTCAGTTAGTAGTTAAAGTCCGCAAAAGGTGGATTAAGAAACTCTTACATCTGCATTGGAAGCTGACAAGTCAAAACCACATTCAATCTCAGGCAGCTAAAACTACAAAATCTATAATCTAATTTAAGCAATCCACACCAATATACTGCTAACTATTGGTAATTTGCAGGCACTTTCAAATTCATTTGATGAAATTCTGTATTCATGATATTAAGTGATAAAATATATAAACTCTAACAAAAGTAAACACTGATGAAGAAACACTAATGTGAAGAAGTGAAAAAGAAATAGTAATACAGAATCAAGAAAGCAAGGCATTACAAACAAACACCAGCAATAAAGAAAGATGAACAACACACCCCAGAGAATTCTTCTCCCCCATCCAAGTTAGAGCTAAGGGACCCCAAATGCATAAATCCAAATTACCTTTCTTTATTCATACATGTATATATACTATTCAACTCATACTCACAGTAAACCCAAATATAACTTATCATTGCTCTGCTAGCCACTTGTCCCTTCTATAACTCTATTTCCCTAACTATGAAATTTTAACATAAGATCATCTATCACTTTCTCTATTATCAGGGGTGCAACTTCTGCATCACATACACTGTGAAGCAACCTCAGCAATCATTTCGATTCCTATTACAAACGAATGCAGGGGCATTCAAAAATAATAGCAGAGATCAACACAAAAGTCAAAATTCAAAATTACAATTAACTACCTTTGAATCTCCAATAAATGAGTCAAAAACTTCATCAGTGGCCAATGTGGCAGCCAAGGGAATGACCCCACCAGTCATCAGCTTTGCATAACAGGCTATATCAGGCATACAACCAAGTAGTTCTGCTGCACTCTGTCAAATGAAGAGATTACACTTCCATCAAATTTAGAAAAATTTGCAATTCAAAGTACTTTTATTTGGAAAAAAAATGATATGCAATCCACCTCTGCACCAAGACGCCAGAAACCAGTAAAAACTTCATCAAATATGATTGATATATTCCTATTCCGGCACTCGTTTACAAGGACACGTTGGAAAAGTGGGTCAATCAATTGCATTCCTCCTGCACCTTGTATAACTGCAGAATAAGACAAAAAATAGGCATTAAGCAGAGGATAAAGAAACCAAACAATCCATCAACAATAACCCTTATTGAACTTATAATTGCATATATACCATCTATAGGTTTTATCAGTTAGCATGGAAACTTGAAACCAACAGGAAAACAGACACCAGGAAATGCCACTTCAAAAATATATAGTTTTGGAAATTATGGGGAAGCACTTAAATAATGAAAATAGAAGGGTATAATTACAATAAAATTTATAAATAGGTATTTATATAATATTTTACTTTAAGAAAATAGAAGATTAACACAATAATTACTAAAACCTACAAGAAAGCATAAAAAGGTGGAAATTATTGATTCTAAAGGATATTGTATTTTAGAAGAGAGATACCATGATAGAAAATATAAATTTGAATAAAATGGTTCCTAATCTTAAGCAAGCGAGTTTCCAGCTTTTATTAGTACAGAAACGGCCCGGAAACATATACCTAGTTTTCGTGAGTTTTGGTTTCCAAAATGGAAGAGAAACATGGAAAAGTAAGTGCCTAAGAGTTTTTGTGCTACTTATTAATGCACATACCAGAGGCTATATCAAAATACCAGACCCTTTTAAAAATATGACCTACTCTATCAAAATATGACCATTTTGAAATTTGAATAAAGTTATCTAAGACTAAGTTATATTCTTATATATGGATATATTCATTCCAATTTTGTTATATTTATTTAATAAAATTAATCATTGAATGCAATTGCATTACAGCTATAGTTGGATCTCTAAGGCTCTAATAATAGAAATTTAGGCTCCACTGATTCAAAATTCAAGATCATTAAGTTGACCCTAGGGTCCTCACCTATGCAGAAAATTGTTGAAAGTCGAAAATTATAATAAGTTAATAACGTGAAAACACATATCAGAAAAGGCATGCATTGTTTTAAAAAATGTGGCTATTGTCTAGAAAGATATGAATGGATGTATTTTACGTAGATTTGTTTGAAACACAAAGTTCCTTTCTTAAGAAAATACATTTTCCTTACTTCATATTACCATATGATATTTTTTAACAAATGAAAAAATCCCAACGACCAATAAAAATCAAAGGTGTAAACAGATTCCATGTAAACTTATGTTATGTGACGATACTGAACATGCAAGTGTGAAAAATTCACCCTTGTAATATACCACAAAATTCTTAAGCAAATAATCAGGATATTAACTTTTTGAAAAAAGCTCATAAATGGTAAGAACCCAAACTATGACATAATCAAGGAAATTAAATTGAAAGGAACAGCATATATAACACCAATTGCTGACAGTTCTCTTGCCTGGTTCTATAATCAATGCTCCAATATGATATCCTGAACATTGCAACAGTTGCTTTGATATATAGGATACATAAACTCCATAAATACTCGAGTTGTCCCTGCTCTTGTCAAAAACATCATCGCAAGAGGTAAAGGCTGCAAAATCCAGAACAGGTTAAATAACTGCAGCAAATGTGAAGAAGATTATAGCTACTATAGAAGTAAAAAAAGGTGGAAGTCATTTTACTGACAATTATCTTTACTCTCATTGTCAAAATGCATTTCTTCAGGTAAGGACAGATTCCATTTGCTATCGCACATATAGACTATAGGAGGATCCAGAAAGTGGCCTCTTCCACTATACCTGTACAATTGGAAGGAAAAATACTTAAGGTTCAGCTTTTCCACTTAGGATATCACATAACTAATTCTATTACATAAAATGATGCACAAGCATTACTACATATGCCTTTCTGGATACATCACGGAAGGCATTAAAGATAACTAAGCATCCATTTGACACGACGCAATTCAATTAGCTAAAACAAACATGCTTTCCATAGCCAACACCTTTTAGAATTTTGATACTCAGACAGTCTAAGCAATGGCATAATGAGCCAAAAAGGTACAACATTCTCTAATGAATTTCACATGTAGAGTTACTCAGTCTTCAAATCTCCATGCTGTAATGTAACTCAAATCAGCCACCCTGGCAATAAAACCAAACAATTTCTTGTTCCTAAAAAGAGCTACACACATGAAAATGAGAAATGAATTTTAATCCAAGAGGAACAAAGAAGTTTAGAAGTGCATAGTTCTGCTGCAGCGTAATGCTTCAGACTGAAAGTGCTAATAAAAGGTCCATGTTACTTATAATAACTTTCTTGTCAATAAAATAGAAATCTCTACGAAATTAAACGCAAAGCGAACTAAAAACATACATTTCAGCACACTCAAAGAGCTAGAAAAAATCATAATGGATTGTTAAATCATTCCAAAGCAATACCACGGTTGCTGAAGAAAGCCTGTATAAGGTGATGGAGCTTGTGCTTCCATCGCTCCCAAAGTGTCACCATGATAAGATCCTTTAAGTGCTAACACCTAAAATCGCACCAACAAATTGTTGTCATGCTATCAATTCAATGAAAGTCAAACGAAGACAAAAGTTTAGTTGACATTTTAAGAGTGCCAAATCATACAAATAAAAATTTCTTCAACAGAGAAAGGCTACAGTTATCAACAGTTATCAAACAGTTGCCACAACTGTTTTTTGTCATCAACCTAAATATGTTAATCAATGATTCTACACACATGTAAGGCTATTGATTGCCAAACAGACTTCTGGTGATCGGAAGTAGCAGAGAAGAAGTAGTTACAGAGAGAGCGAGAGAGAGGGAGAGAGAGGAGGGAGAGAGAGAAGAAGAAGAATTCTGATTATTACTGAATGAATGAATGCAATTTTGTTTTACAGATACTTATAGTTCTATTGTAACGGATTTTGCCAAGTTGGTGTAATTCTACAGCTAACAGATTTAACAGCTAACAATCTTCCAAAATTATGCTAAACAACAAAACAACAAGTAATACAAGTCTAAGCTTAAGCCAACGCATTTCCCCTCTTTCTACTGTATGTGACAATACCTCCCCCATTGGAACATTCTTGACCCCAAGAATGATAAAATTCAGGGTATTGTTTGCCAAAAAGAGAGGTGTCTTCCCAAGTGGCGTCAATGCTAGGCAGGCCATGCTACTGGATCAACAACTGATGGACTGGTTGACCCTTAATCTCCACATGTCTGTCATTTTATTACTTTTGCTGGTTGAAGAAGAATAATCCCATCATCAATCAGTGGAATTGTAGTCAAAGAAGACGTAGTAGAGTAGGATGGACCTTTGAAGTGGAAGGAAGATCCAACTGATAAGCCACCTTGCCAATCTTAGCTGCCACCCGAAAGGGCCCATAATATCTAGCAGACAATTTGTGAGAGGGGCGTAAGCTAATAGATTGTTGCCTATACGGTTGTAACTTCAAAAACACCCAATCACCCACTGCAAACTCCCTATCAATCCTGTGGGAATCGGCATTCTGCTTCATCCTATTCTGTGCTTTTACCAATGACTCCTTAAGTACCAAATTCATTTCCTCTCGAACAGTAAGCACATCCTCGACCGCAGCCACTGCAAGTACCACCAAACACACCAGGCATTTGAGGCTGATAGCCATACAAAGCCCGAAAAGGAGACATTGATTGAGTCATGGAAAGTGCTGTTATACCATATTTCTGCTAAGGACAACCAAGTTGCCCATTTTTAGGAGTCAAAAAACACATACTTCATAAAATTGCTTCACGGCACTGATTAAGCCTCTCCGTCTGTCCATCGGATTGGGGGTGGTAAGCACTGCTATAGACCAACTAAGTACCAAGCTGACTCATTAATTCATGCCAAAAAACCCCAATGAAAATCCTATCCGGATCAGAAACAATAGTTCTAGGCATCCCATGTAGGTTCAAAATATTATCCATAAACGCCTTGGCCACTTCAGCAGCAGAAAATGGGTGCGAAAGAGGAATAAAATGGTCATACTTAGTGAAACGATCCACGACAACCAAAATTGTATCGAATCCCAAAGATTTTGGAAAACGCTAAAAAAAATCCAGGGAAATATCTTGCCAAGCCCCTTGAGGAATCGGAAGAGGCTGAAGCAGACCTGGAGAAGCACAGTGTTCAGTTTTACATCGCAGGCAAATGTCACACTTTTCCACCCAACTAGTCACCATTTCTAGCATCTTGGGCCAATAAAAATGCTGCTGCAACCTAGTAAATGTCCATTTAACACAGAATGTCCTCCCTAAGGGGCATCATGACATGCCTGAATTAATTTCACCTGCAATTGCAAGTTACTTCCAATATAAATTCTGTCTTTATAGTATAAAAGACCACTTTTGAAGCTAAATTTCCCATCCACTGATTGAGTCACCAACAATTCCTGAATCAATTTCTGAGCCACAATATCTACATCATACGAATCTTGCACTTCAGTCATCCAAGCAGGAATTACTACTGAAATGGCTAAATTTCCAGAATTTCCATTCCCTCCTTGCCTAGATAACGCATCCGCAACTCTGTTCTCAATTTCCTTACTATAATTGTAATCTGAGTAATTTCACAATGCCTTTTTGCTGTAGGGTTGTGTGTAATCGCTGCTCCAATAAAAACTTCAAACTTTGGTGGTCAGTGTGAATGATGAAGGGAGTTGCTTCAAGATACTGCCTCCATGCTGTCACAGCTTGTATCAAAGCTAAAAGTTCCCTCTCATATGCAGAAAGACTTTAGTTTCGAGGACACAATGGATTCGACAAGAAACAAATTGGCCTTTGTTCCCGCATTAAAATTGCTCCTATACCAGCTCCACTCGCATCACACTCAATGATGAAAGGCTTTAAAAAATTAGGCAACGCCAAAACGGCTGTCTCAGATATCAATTGTTATAGCTGAGTAGAGGCATCTCTAGCCTCTGATGTCCAATGGAAATGCTCTTTCTTTAGCATCTCATTTAGAGGCCTACAAATCAGAACATGACCCTTAATAAACCATCGATAATACTGTCAAACCCAAAAATCCACGCATTCCCTTCACTGACTTTGGAAATGGCCAGTTAACCATTGCAGCTATTTTCTTTGAATCAGTGGCAACTCCCTCCATGGAAAGTACATGCCCAAGATAAGCCACTTTCCGCACACCGAATTCACACTTGGACAGTTTAGCTAAGAGGTGATTACGCTCCAATGATTTGAAGACTCTCCAAATGTTGTAAATGATGTTCCATAGAAGGGCTATATATCAAAATATCATCAAAAAATACCAAAACAAATTTCCGTAAGGGTTGGAATGTAGCTGGCACATTGTAAGCCCAAAAGGCATTATGGCTAGAATGTGTTCGGAAAGCGGTCTTTGGTATGTCCTGCTCACACATACGAATATGATGATACCCCAAACGAATATGATGATACCCCAAACGCTGATTAATCTTGGAAGACCAAACTGCTCCATGTAATTGGTCGATAAGCTCTTGAATGATAGGAATCAGAAATTTGTCCTTAATCATCACCTTGTTTAGCTTGCAAAAATCAACACAAAACCTCCGGTTACCATCCTTCTTCATCACCAACAATACCGGCGATGCATAGGGACTGTGACTAGGCCTGATCACTCCTTCGAGCAACCAGTTTCTCTATTTCATTTTTTTGATGAAAAGAGTACTTATAAGGCCTAACATTAACAGGCTCGACTCCAAGCTTCAAGGGGATTGAATGGTCATGGCTACGGGTAGGGGGTAGTTAAATGGGTGGTTGAAACAAATGTGTATAAGAAGAAAAAAGCCATTTCAAAGGTGTGGGTGAAAATGGATGGACTCCTGTAGTTTCGAGTTTCCCCTCTACTTCAGAAATCATAAAAAAACAACTTGGATGTCACTTTCTTCCATCCCTTAAAGATCAGCCTATTCACAGACTACAAGAAAATCATCATTAAAGCCATCTCTTCCCTTATATCCCTCAATTCCACCGGCTTCCCTTCTTTACGAATCAGCAACCTATGGTCTACAAAATCGAAGGTAACAGGACTGTGCCTTTGCATCCAATCCACTCCCAAAATCATGTCATAATCGCCCAAATCCAAGATTCGTAGAGTAAAATTGAATCTTGTATTTTGCATAGTCCAACTGCATCCATTACACTTTCAAGTGACCGTTAACTGCCTCCCGTCCGCAACAGTAACGGGAACAGGTTTAATTTACACCATAGGGACCTTACAATCACTAGCAAGCTTAGCATCAAGAAAGCTATGGGTAGTGCCACAGTCAATTAGAATTAAAATAGCTTTCATTGTTGTTGTTGTGATTCCACCTTCAAGAGCATTAATAGAGACTTGTATTGGCTCCACTCCATCAACTTAAATTACATCCAGCCCTACATGCTCCACGTCCTGCTCCAATTCCTCCACTATTTCCTCTCCTGTTGTCTGTAACAACTTCTTGCATTGGTGGCCTGGTTGGTATTTATCTCCACACTTCCAACATAGGCCAGGATTTCTACGAAAATTGCCATAGGTGGTGGACTGAGTGTTTGGCTGTGGTTCAATGGGTTTAGGTTGGCTAGGATTGTAGCTCCTAGATACAGGACTACTAGCAATCCAGGCCTTTTGAGAGGTGAAGGGTTTTGTAACTGGCTTGGGTTTAACTATCTCCATCAGATCCTTCACTACTTGTTCCTGCAACTTAGCTTGCTTAATGGTGGCATTAAGATCACCTGGTTCACGTGCCCGAACAGCAAAGCGAAACTCAAGCTTGAGCCTTGCTACAAAACTCTTCACATAAAAAGATTTCAAAAGATCAGGATGCTTCTTCTCCATCTGCAACTTCAAAGTCCTCAAATTTCTCCTGAAAATCCAACATAGTAGACTATTGAACCACTCTACCGAATTGCTCCACCACTTCTCCAACATCAATTTCCGTCCCCAAACGATATTCGAATGAGTAGGAAACCAATTGCGAAATCCATTTCTCAGCTTTCCCATTCATATACAATCTAGCCAATTCCTCCTTCCTATCCTCCAGAACATCAAAAAGTTGGAAACACCTGGAGCCTTTATTCACCCAGACTTCAGCATCTTTCCCATTAAAATAGGGCAATTCACATTTGGGCAAAAGTTTGTTGAAATGGGGCTGCCGGATGTGGTGTATATTGTCGAAACTGGTGTTGCCTAGATGATTATCAATCACTCCCTTAAAAGATGGAGTTTGAGTACTTGTAGAAGATTTCCCAGTGAATGATGGAGTTTTCAAAACACTACTGCTTGGATCATTGTTACGATTCAGAGTCTTGCTCAATCCCCAAAATTCGCGAGCGAGAAGATTGATAAAATCCTTGAGTTCTTGAGTAGTATCCAGCTGACTTTTCTTGAAATCAGAAAGCTTTGATTGAACTCTGTCCAACTTGCCTTCCCAAAATCGCAAATCGGTCTTCAGTCCGCTCGTTGCCGTCGTAGATCTTAGTATGTAAGACCTCGATTTGAGTTTCCAACGCTTCTAACTTCTTTGTCGCAGCCATTAATCACGGTCAAAGGATCGAGAATCTGATACCAATTGTAAGGCTATTGATCGCCAAACAGACTTCCGGTGATCGGAAGTAGCCGAGAAGAAGTAGTTATAGAGAGATAGAGAATAGAGAGAGAGAGAGAGAAAAGAAGAATTCTGGTTATTATTGAATGAATGAATTTCTGTTTTACAGATACTTAGAGTTCTATTGTTAAAGATTTTGCCAAGTTGTCGTAATTCTACAGCAAAACAGATTTAACAGCTAACAATCTAACAATTTCCAAAATTATGCTAAACAATTAGCAACAAGTAATACAAGTCTAAGCTTAAGCCAGCCATTTCCCTTCTTTCTACTGTATGTGTTAGCACATTTAATATCACCTTACATCACCAGAAATTATAGTTTTGACCTTTACCTCCAAGACTATAGTCAAGTCACTATACAGTTAGCATCGCCTCTAGCAATGCGGCTTTCAATGACCAGCATGATCTATGATATTTCTGAACCTGAAGTAATCTAGACTGAGTACTGTGTTGGCACTGTATGTTACTCTTTAAACTCTAATTATCCCTAATGAATTAATCCAAAAGGAAAGACAAATGACCTACATGTACTGAATTCTTAATCTCTACCCTGATATACAAAAAGAGAGATAACAAGGATTATTAGCAAAACCTTTAGCTCAATGTGTTTTTCAGCTGTATTCTTCTTGTCTTGCTCTAAATAATATTTACGAAATGCCATTTTGAGGGCAATTTCAATTGCTGTTGATCCATTATCTGAAAAGTACACCCTTGAAGCCCAACCTAAAAGAAGAAAAACAAATTAATGATTCACATATAATCCAAATGCTGATGGATTACAGTCCGCAATGCCAAGTGTTTCTAACATCACTTAGAGATACATTATCCTAGACAGACCCATACTTATAACACTTGAAAGGCCTTGTACAACAAGCACCAGAAAAGTAACATTTCAAATATAATTCATATACTAGGTTGCATGTCAAACAGGTTCTATACGAACAACATCAGAATCAATGGTTGAACAAAAAATTACCGACCTTTCCCCACGCTGTCAAGCAAAAGCTCTGCGCATTCTAGGGCTGGCTCATAAACATTCTCAGGAAACATTACATGACCAAATCTTCCTGCAGCATAACCCACAGCCCTTGCAAGCTCAATCTGAAGCCGCCTAAACAAATAACACCATTAAGGAACTTCAGATGAAATCTGATATAGTGCAAAAACGGAGAAAATATAAAGATACGACATAACCATGGGGCATTTGTGATGCGAATCAAGGAACACCAATTATTGAGTATAGAAATGATAAAGACTGGGAATTGAAGTGGGATATCCTTTCTAATTACATTTACAAAGTCTAAATCAATGAGTGTTCAAGAAGGTGGAAATGAGCAAATCAAAGATTAATTTAACTCAAGTTTCAACAACATCTAGTAAGACCGGGTTAAGAAAAGATGATTCCAATTTTTGATTCAAGACTTGCTCTAATTATAGCTTAAGTGAGCTTTGAGCACGCATGTGTAAGTTACATGTTAACCCATTGGGATCTTGGCTAATTCTTATTAGAGCAATAACATGATGAAAGAAATTAAAGTGGCAGCTACATAAAGTCTTATTTTAATTTAATTAGATTTCTTTTATAATATAAAAGTTAGTATACTCAGTTCCTAGTTTGTTTCATATTTCAAATTAGAGTAGAATTATTTTCGTATGCTTTAAGGAATTCTTTCCCAAGGATATTAGGACTTTAGTATTTTATTTTTGAGCAAATTCTACATCTAATTTCGTGGCTTAGGAAAATTTCAGATTTCCTTTATGGAATTTCAGTTTCTTCTTTAAGTGCGAGTAATTGTGATCTTCTTCTTGAAGTATTATTTTGATTATCATCAATTTGAAAGGATATGTTAACTATATGTTAACTTGATTATTCGTTTTATTTGATAGGATTGGTTATGCTATTGCTACTTTTTATTTCACACTCTGATTTTAAATCTATTATTCTATCTTATTTGTGTTTCATAAATCCCAATTCACGATTGGGACATTCATTGAGTTCGGATTGCGCTTCGCATAACCGGATTCACATCAATTGGTAATCAGAACACAGTTTGTTTTGAGGTTTGATTTTTGTCCAGATTTCGTAATTTTATCATAACTTTCTCAACAAATATCGGATTCTTGCAATTCAAAAACCATTGGATTCTTAACAGAAAGATTTAAAACATTCTAGAAGACTTTAGATCAATATTCGTTTTAAAACTTAGTCTAAAACGAATTCGAAATTTGGGAACTGGTTTGTTGAAGTTTTTATTTTTATACTTTGGATTATTTGGGATCTTTAAGGTTGTGTTTTTTTTCTCGTTATTTTATTTTGTCTCATATGTTGTTGTCCTTTTTTAATTTACCCTTTTGCTACCAGTTATTCGCTATTGTTTGGCCTGATTTATTGTGATCAATCAACATAATACCAAAGAGCATGAAGCATTTGTGAGTATTCTACTTTGGTTCTTTTGCTTTTAACATGAAAATTTTTAAGATCAATCTAAGGACAGCTACTATGAGGTGGACCCAAAAGTGTTAAAGAATGTTATTGTAGGAATGAAAAGGTTCAAGCAACAATTGTTCAAGATTAAAGACGAGCTTAAACAATCAAATTTTAAGGGCACACGCAAAAAGCACAAGCAACATACTTGCATCGAGGATAATTACAAGAAAGAGCAATCTAATCAATACTCGCGAAGTAGCTTTAGGGAACGTCTATGCAAAGATGGTAATGTTAATATCATCAAACTTAAAGTTCCTCAATTTCAAGGCACGAGTGAACTGAATCTAGACAATATCTTTCATGCTCATTGTCATGTCCGAGATAAAGTATGTCGTATGATTGTGAATATTGTTAGTTCTTGTAATATTGCTAGTACTACCATGGTTGAGAAGTTGAATCTGCCTACAATTAAACATCTAAAGCCTTATAAACATCAACTTAATGATAATTATGAGGTGAAAGTGACTCGACAAACATTAGTCGATTTTTCGATTGGTAAATTTCATGATCAGGTTTTATGTGATGTGGTACCTTGCAATCATGTCGTCTACTTTTGCCTGTGGCAGTTCGATCGTGAGGCCATTCATAATGGCCAATTGAATAAAATCACCCTTGTTAAGGAAGGAAATCGTTATACCCTTTACCTTTGACACCGGAGCAAGTTTACCAAGTTCAGCTTCATATTCAAAATTCAATATCTAAGGAAGGGGTTTTGGTTAAGGAGAGAGAAAACAAAAGTGATAAAATAAATCAGGTGAGATGAGAGAAGAGGTTAGGGAAAAGGCTACTAAGGTGAGTGAAGGAGATGCGAGGAGAGATGAAAGCAAGGGTGTTGTAAAAGCTAATAGTCATACATAATACATCGACATGAGAGATTCGGAAAAAGCTAAAGTTAATAATTTTAAAATGACATTGCAATGGTTTTAGCTTTGTAATATCCAAATTTGATAATTCTCCTCCTAGTGTGGTTTTCTCTTTGTTGCAGAAATTTGATGATCCTTTCCTAAAAGAGATTCCCCATGAGCTACGTCCTATTCGAGTGCTAAAAAATCTGATTCATTTTATGCATGGGCCATCTATACCAAATCGCCAGGCTTATCTAAGTAATTCCAAAGAGACAAACACACTCCAAAGAATGTTGAAGATTTCATTGACGCTGAGGATGATTCAAGGACTAATCATTTTTAAAGAGAGGGAATGATACGAATCAAGGAACACCAATTATTGAATATAGAAATGATAAAGACTTGGAATTGAAGCGGGAAGATCCTTTTCTAATTACATTTACAAAGTCTAAATCAGGGAGTGTTCATGAAGCTGTAAATGAGCAAATCAAAGAGATTTTGAAGATTCCGAATTCAACTCAAGTTTCAACTTCTAGTAAGACCAACTTAAGAAAAGATGAATTCTAATTTTTGAATCAAGTATAGAAGAGGGGTTCAAGACTTAGTCTAATTAGAGTTAGACTAAGTGAGCTTTGGACACGCATGTGTAAGTCACATGTTAACCCACTGGGATCTTGGCTAATTCTCATTAGATCAATAACATGATGGAAGAAATTAAAGTGGTTGCTACATAAAGTCTTGTTTTAATTTAATTAGATTTCTTTTAAAATATAAAAGTTACTATACTCAGTTTCCTAGTTTGTTTCATATTTCAAATTAGAGTAGGATTCTTTTCTTATGCTTTAAGGAATTCTTTCCTAAAGTTATTAGGACTTTAGTATTTTATTTTTTAGTACATTCTACATCTAATTTCGCGGCTTAGGATTAATATTATTACATATTGACATCATTTTATGTGTTTTTGTAATGTTTTGATGATTAATAAAATTTCAAATTTCCTTCGTCAAATTTCAGCTACTTTAAGTGCGAGTGAATGTGATCTTGTTCTTGAAGTATTATTTTGATTGTGATCAATTGTTGTGGCTAAACAATTGAGAATTAACCCCATAACAGGTTCTTTCATCCAATTCGAAAGGTTGTGTTAACTATATGCTTTCGCTTGATTGTTCATTTTATTTGCTAGGATTGTTTATGTTATTGCTACTTTTTATTTCACTCTGATTTTGAATCTTTTATTCTATCTTTATTGTGTTTCATAAATCTCAATTCACGATCGAGACATTCATTGAGTTTAACGTAGCCGGATTCACATCAATTTAGGAGGGAATTGGGCAGGTCATTGGGTGGTATTAGTGTTTTAAAAGGAGCTAGGTGCTAATCGGTCTGCTAGAGCCTTCGGGGGCCTAGAATAGGATTAACCGAGGACTAGGCGGAGACTACGTAGGGTTGAAAACGGGGCAGGTAATCTCCGATTCCGATGGAGATCAACTCCTATAGGGATGGAGAATCCTGATAAAAATTTCCAAGGGTAGTGAGTGGAAAATTTTTTGTACTCGAAATCTTAATGGAAATGAAGATGAGGAATGCACGCCCCAGTCCGACATATCCCCAAACTCGACACTGATAGACCTCCGTTGGAAAATTTCCGAATATTCCCCAAATTATTCTCAAAACCTCCAAATATTTTCTATATTTTATAAAATTATAGTTTATATTATATAACACATGGTTATTATGACTTATACCAAGTCCCTTTTTGCAGTTTAACTAACATTGTAACTCTAAAGATTATGTATATAAATGGATGAACAATGTAGAATTGAACCAAATATTTCTAACTTTGATGTTTTTATCTATATTCTTATTTTTTAATGTTGCACATTGCATATCAAGTTTGTTATTTATTTTTTTAGGATTTATTAAGTAATGTGATAGACTTTATAAATATATATTAAGACTTCAAATTTAGCATTAAACATTGAAACAATTTGATCATTCAAAATTTTTAAGTAATGATTCAAAGTTTTTATTGTATACAACTTTGAAAATATTTACATATAATTTATTTTAGTGGGGAAATGGGGGATCCCTAATAAGGAAATGGAGGAAAAATTACTCCCAAATCCTTAATGGATGTGGATATGGGGAATGTTTTTTCCCCGAAACCTTAATGGGTATGGAGATGGGGAACGCATTCTCCACCCTGTTAAGCCCTGATTTCATCCCTAAAACTGAGCAAATTAGTATTTTAAAATTTTTAATATATATTAATGAATTAGAATAATAAATTAAATTAACACATATTATTATATAATAAAATTAGAAATTCATGAAGCAACATTTTTCTGGGCTTTGGCAACACTCTTCTAGGCTCTGGCGAAACTTTTCTGGTCTTTGGCATCACTTTTCTGATCCTTGATAACACTTTTCTGGTCTTTGACCACCTAATTATATTGTTCCAAAAAACCCCACCTAGGCTCCTCGAGGATATTATTTGTGTTGTATCAATGTTTGTCACAATTTCTGACTAGATTTTCTTAAGCCACACAGAATTCTATCATTTAATGTATTACTAATTAGTACGAAATTCAAGAAAATACCAAAACAAGATAGCATTTTTATGCATGATGTTCTATATCTAATAATTTATACAACGATTATATGTTCATGTCATCAATAATGTCACATTGACACTTGCATGACGCTATTAAATAAAGCAACTGAATTAAAACATAGCACAGAAGATGAAGACAAAAACAGGGACGGAATGTGGACTGTAATATACAATTAACACAAATGATCCCATCTTCAATTGAACAAATGAAAACAAAACAAATTTCGAGGAACATTGGTAACCATTTATAACTTCATTATTAAAAAAAGAGGACCTGTAAAGTAGCATCAGGCCCTTGAGTCCACCAGCTAGCACATCCATCAAACTGTTCAGTTAAACAGTTATCTTGGGCCTGTAAATGAAATGAAACGAACTTATATTCAACCGTTAGAGAATGCAACTTAAATAAGAAAAGCAACAATAACATAACTATATATCTAGAAGGCTACAAAAATGATGAGGGACAATATAAATGCGTTATTGCTCAACGCATGGCTGAATGGCAATCTAGTTTGTAATGATTTTTCTGTTTAAGCAGTAGTACAAAGTGCTAACATACAAATGGGACAAAAAAATTGCTTCCATGCAGAAAACAGTAGAAGTAAGGTCAAACAGATCGCTGATTGATTTGACACTAACCTTGTAAACTGCGAAGTTCTCCCCACACCTTGAATCAATGACAGTGACCGTTTTTTGTGGTACAAGGCTGTGCTGAGTAAAAGGCCACCAGAAAACATCTCTTGCTATTTTTGGCATTTCATTCAGTCTTTGCATTCTTTCTGAAAAAGATGACAGTATTATCCCCGTCAAAGAATTAAAAAATTCATCAGCATCAGAAAACCATTCCACCAGGTCATTTGACATATCTTGTGGAATAGGCGGCAGCAAAACCACAGGCACCCTGAACAAAAATAAAATAGAAAAGAAAAGAGTTTTAAAATAATGGCAATAGGGATATAAATATAACAATTATTTGCAATCTGGTAATAGTAATAACAAGAAAGGTATATGTAACATATTCAAAAGGTTTAGGACAATGGTTGAAGTGAGAAACACTAGATATTACACAGCACATAACTAATAATAATAATAATAATAATAATAACTACGACGACGACAACAACAACAACAGAAAAGATGACAAAGCAGAGATGGGAGGTACTGGGTTCTCTTAAAAAATCCATATTTCTCAAAAAAATAAATACCTATTTCTCAAATAGGATAGCAGTTGCGTCTCATTAGCGAGGCCATGATCTTCAATTACAACAGCAACGATATCATAGCCTCTCAATTTCAAACTTTCATAAGCAGAAATGGTCCCAGAAATACCACCTAGCCGCCCATCTCCCACAAGAACACCAGGCAAGCGGAAAGGCCTAATAGCATGTTTGATAAAGAGTCAGGAAAAATTTTGAACTAATTTAATTTTTGCTCTTTATCTGCTGCAATTTAATGGCCACTAGAGATTTTTAAATGAATGGTCGATCACTGGCAGCTGCAAATGTTAAATATGCTTTTATACCGATTAACTGCTTCAAAAAAGAGATTATCAACAAAGATAAAAGTGAATGCAAAAATTAATTCTAGCAAATAGCAAAATTACCGATACAAATCACACTGTAAAGTGCCTGAAGGACCTGGGCTGGCAACACCTCCAGCAGTCTCAATCACAGAAAAAGCATTCATTTGCTGCCTTTCATTTTGAAGTTCCAAGTCATTACTCAAGCACCGTTCCAACATCTCAACAACGGAAGAATCCTCCACAAGTCCTTTCTCCCTCTCGGCAGCCAAATGTGGGGAAACCGCATCTCTCCATGCATACAACGTCTTGCAACTTAACTCGGACACAAAATTACTATCCTTCAAAACTGAATTCTCCTCACGAAAATTCAAGTCGTACATTCCAAAATTTGAGTCATTGGCCAGGAAATTGGCAGCAGGGAAAGAAGATTTGACGACGGAATTAGAGGCGACAAAAGAGAAAGGTAAATTGCGAAGGGATGCAAGAGAGAAAAGTTTGGAAAAAACAAAATGAGAGTCAGAATCTGAAGGGAAACCGGTTTGAACAGGCTTGAGGTAAAGGAATTTACGGAATGTAGAGGCAGAAGAGTGAGGGGGCATGGAAAGAAGAAAGGAAGAGGCGAGGCCAGTGGAGACGAGAGTTTTACCGAGGGAAGTATTAGAGGCCCAAATCATGTAAGTAGGTTGCGAGAGTGGGATGCGAAGGAGTGGCGGCCAAGAGAGAGTGGAAAAGAGTCTGCGAATGCGGCGGCGGCAGCGATGGCGGAGAAGAGATAGCATTGCGGCGGAGGGAAACCCTAGAAAAAGGAGATGGAAGGGATGAATTATGTAGGTAATATGAAAATGGGAAGGTGGATGTGGGGCGGCATTTTAATTCGGTTGAGTGTTTGTTGATTGGCAGTTGACAATAACTTTACCAGCAGGCTTTTTATTTTTATTAATTATTTTTTTTTCTTTTTAAAGATAATTTGAAAAGAAAAAGACGTGAACAACTTTCAAAAATGTTTTTTTTTTTTGAGAAAAAAGGAATTTGATTAAAATAAAAAAAGATGGGTAACACAGCTAGGTGGGAGATCGTTCCAAGACCCAGTTACCTCATCCAAAATTGACGCTCTTGCTAAAGTATGAGCAATAATATTAGTTTCCCGTTTTACCCAACTAAAAAGGTAACAAATAAAAAATCGAGAAAGAGCAATACAATCTTCAACAATCGAAGAAATATACGATAATCACTTCTCAGAGTTCACTAAACAATTGTAGAAAATTTGGTTGTCCATTTTGATCACTACATGAGAGTAGCCCAGATTTTTTAGCCATGATAAAGCTTCTCTTACCGAAAGTTTAATTCTTTAATTTTCATTTGCCAGTAATTAGGGTAAGGTTAGTGGTTTCCCATTTTGGAGAATTGAAGAAAGACTATCGAGATCAAGTCAATCATTTAGCATACAGTGGTATATCCTCAAATGGGGTTTTCCAAAATATGGGAATAATATATTTCTCATTTTAGACGATTGAATAAAATAATAATACTTTCTGTTTTTTTATTGTTTTTTGGTTTTTTAATTCTTTTTGTTAGTTTAACAAAAAAAATTATTATTTTGAAGTGAATTTGATTTGGAGAATGAAAAATGAGAAAAATGGTCAGTGAAAAAACACTGTAGATCCTGCAAAATTAGATTTGAGAAATGAAAAATTGGAAAAATTGTTGAATTTGCTCCTATGATGTTTTTTTCACCAACATCTTTCTCATTTTCGTTACTCAAATCAATTCATTTTAAAACGGGTAAATAATTATAACCACCATGTGTTTTGAACAAATACACTAGTACCTCCCTGTGTTTTAAAAAATAATTTACACATCCCTACGTTTTGTAATTTTCATACTACAACCTCCTTGTGTTAGATATTATCTCATTTTATATTAAATTTTTTTACATAATATATGTTTATGAATGAAAACTGGTCCTATATATCATATTTTAATATGTTATGGATTAAAATTACTCAAAAAATTATTTATTGTTATTTTGTCTAATGAAATTATACATTGAAAATTATAAAAATGTCTTACAAATAGTAAAAAATTGACATTTTATTATTACAAACCTCATAATGCAAAAAAAATAAAACTAAATATACTAAAAAATACTTATTATATTAAAATTTTTGATAAAAATACACATAATTAAATTTGTAGGGAGGTTATAATTATTTTTCATAACATAGGGAGGTAGTAGTGTATTTAGTCAAAACTTGGGGAGGTTATAATTATTTACCCTTTTAAAATTATAATATTTTATTATTAAATTAATAAAAAAAAACTAAAATTCACCTTTGGACCATCTTTGAAAAAGACTTTGTACCTCCATCATCTTTTGAAAAAAGATCTTGTAACTCCCTCAACTTTCAAAAAAATGTATAACTTTACTTCTTGAATGCCACGTGTGATTGGAGATAAAAAGTTAGGAAAAATGGCATATTTGAAAAGTCATACCACTCAGAAGATGACATGTGACTTTAGGGAGCTACAAGGTCCATTTTTAAAAAATAAGAGAGCTACGAGATCCTTTCAAAGATCAAGAGGGCAGTAGGTGGAGGAGTTATGCATTTAACCTATAGAGAATGGTTATATTCATTTCCATTTTGAACAATTCTCCCAATTGGGAAACCATTGAACTTGCTCCTAGTTATTCATTTTTATTGTTGCAGTTAACTACTTGTTCTAGTTTTATGGTGTTCGTATGAACAATCCATAAAAGTGTTTGATGAAATTATATTGAACTATGGACATGATTTAAATTATTTAAAAATTACAATTTCACCATAAGAGCAAGTTCAACAATTTTTTCCTTTTTCAAGAGTGTTTAAACTCTAACCATCTTCCCCATTTTTCACTTTCAAATAAAATTCACTTTAAAATAATAATATTTTATAATTAAATAAGCAAAAAAACTTGCATTTTAGATTGTGATAATCATGATATGACCATAATACGCATGCATCAAAGTTTGCCATTGTGAAAAAACATGTGAGTTTTCGCAATGTTGACCTTGAAATCCACATTTGGAGCGTGATAATCATGAAATGACCATAAAATGCATACGTAAAAGTTTTCACGAAAATTGCCATCCTAGAAAACAATGCGAGTTTTTTCGAAGTTGATCTTAAGATCGACATTTATACCATTTTAGAGTGTGAAAATCATGATATGACCATAATACGCATGCATCAAAATTTTCACAAAAAATTGCCATCCTAGAAAACTATGCGAGTTTTCTCCACGTTGACCTTAAAATCCACATTTAGACCATTTTAGAATGTGATAATCATGATATGACCATAAAATGCATGCGTCAACGTTTTTACGAAAATTGCCATCCCCAAAAACGATGAGAGTTTTCTCAACATTGACCTAAAATTCACCTATAGACCATTTTTTAGTGTGATAATTATGATATGACCATAAAATGCATGCGTCAAAGTTTTCGTGAAAATTTCCACCCTAAAAAATGATGCAAGTTTTCCATAAAGATGACCTTAAAATCGACCTTTAGACCATTGTAGAGTGTGATAATCATGATACGACCATAAAATGCAGGCGTCAAAGTTTTCACTGTAGAAACCAAGTTAATAGTACTTGACAGTACTTAAACGTTTTGGAAATAGCAAACTAACCAGGATAGTGAAATTAATCGAGCACTAAGTATACTTTTAATTAATGAAGTGGACTTGAGTTTGTTTAAGGGAAAACAACTCAGTTTGTTGAGTAATTAATTAAGTTACGGCAGTAGGAAAAACTGAGTCTGTTCTGAGTACTACATAGTTTAGAAGAATATCAACTCAGCTGTGTTGAGTTAGCTTTTATTGATTAAAAGCTGAATTCATTGACACTTAGAGAATTAAATGACACATGTGCTGCTAACGTTTTCAATGAGAAACAGAATATTCTTTCTGCTCTTCAGGTTAAAAACACGTTGAAATTAATGAAGATTTCAAATGTTCCTTGTAATTCAAAAAGGTGTTAGTACGGAATGTTGGAAATTCCTCACTAAAGTCCAAGACAAAAAGAATCCTCTAACATGGGTCATTTTCTCAGTGTCTCCGCGCATCTCTGCAAGCGTCAGCAATATAAACTAATCACAAGACTCTATGTTGTATTTCGCACGCCTCTCTCTCAATCCGTATTTCTTGAAGACAAATGAGAATTTCTCAACGGGATTTTATCGCCCCTCAATGTTCAAAATTCTATCTCTAAACATCCTTGAATCTGTCTCCAACGGGAAGATTCGAAAGATATGAAGAGAAGAGAAATCGAAGAAGTACGAGGATGAAAAGTTTACAACGACTACTTCGTAAAGCATCAAGTATAAATAGAAGACCGAAGCAGACATTCAAACTTGGTGAATTATCTCAAATTTCTTTAAGAGCTGAAACTCTACGCAAATACTCCCAGCTTCAAGAAATTCCAAATTCAAGCAATCAGCAAATAATCATTTCAAATCTGTTTGTAATAGAGAGAATTATTACTCAGATTTAACATTGTAAGGGTTTGAATTCAGTCTGAAACTTTCATTTCAAATCTGAGTGTCAGTTTGGGAAGGGTACCCAAACTGAGTTGAGTGGTAGTTAGAAAGAAAGGTACTTTCTGTAAAACTATATCTACCCGCTATAAAGGCTGCTCTGCCTAAGTAAAGAATGAATACTAGTGGATTGAAGCTCGGAGAAGGAATCCGAGACTGTAGGTAGGCTCGAGGCCGAACCAGGATAAAATCAGGTGTTGAAGTTCTGAACTTAAGCTTTAGCGTTTATTGTGTCCAGCTCATTCATCATTCTTTCTATTGTTAAGTGTTTTGTTTTAAAAACCGACCCGAGCTAAGTAGAGTACTTAGTGAGAGATTGAAGATAAATTGTGCTAGCGAAGCTGAGTAGTTTATAAGTTTTTAGATTAACTCAGCACACATCTAAAAACTTAACTTGGTTAATTAATTTTCATAAATCTAAAAAGTAACCAAGATTCGCATTCACCCCCCCCTCTGCGGTTGTTTACAAGCTGTCTAAGGACTAACAAGTGGTATCAGAGCAAGTGATCACCTTATTGACTAATCATCTTTGAGTAATGATCTATAAATGGCTTACAACAACTACAATCCAGGCTCAGTTCAAGCAATTCTCTTAAAGGAGGGAATGTTTGTTACCAGGCCACCTCTTTTTGATTGTAATAATTACATCTTCTAGAAAAATCGCATGAAAAACTTCATTCAATCGCAAAGCATGCTGGCTTGGCTCGCGATCAAGCATGGCAAGTTCCCACTTTTGTGAGGAACGGAATTCGTGTTCCAGTAGATCCAGAGGATTACGACGATGCTGACCTGAGGCTTCTCAAGGAGAATGCCGCAGCGATTAACTACTTACAATGTGCACTAGATCTCACTAAGTTCAACAGGGTTTCAAGATGTGAGAGACAGTATATGAAATCTAGAAAAAGCTGGAGATTACCTACAAGGGGATGGATAAGGTCAAGGAGTCGAAGATAAATCTCATGTTGAGGGAGTATAAGATGTTCTCAATGGGCGCCAGCGAAGGTATTCATAGCATGAATACTAGGTTTATTAATATTGTTAATGAATTGAAGATATTGGGAAAGGAGTTCACCGAGGAGGAGCTTGTGAAGAAGATTTTGTGTACTCTTACCATAGAGTGGGACTCCAAGAAGAGCGCTATTGAGGAGGCTCATGATCTGAAGACCTACAGTTACGATGAGCTGATAGGCACCTTACTGCCACATAGAGAGTCTTAGAAGAATCCTCGTCATTCGATGAGGAAGCAACTGATTCAGCCAACCTCTATCTTATGGCCATTGAAAATCAAAGGGGCGAAGGCTCAGCATCTACCTTTGGTAGTGATCAATCTGCTATTGACTCTGAAGCTGAGAGCAATAAGGGAAAATCTCCTCAAGCTGAGGTACATCCTAAAATTCCCTAGTCTATTGAAGAATTCGCCCAGGTTCTCTTTGATGTTATGAAACTGACTTACAAGTTGATGAAAAACATCAAAGAGCAAATGAGGAGAATTTGGAAGACACTATCGCTTCTTTATCCATTGATAGTTTTTTTTAAGAAAAAGCTGAGTATCAAGATTGTTTAAACAGCAAGCTCATTAAGTAATTAGATGAGTTTACTACTGAGGTAACAGCTTTGAAGAAGAAATAGGATCCTCCTCCAGCCAACAGTCAACCTCTGAGTAACCAAACTCGTAATTCTAAGAGGAATAATTCCTTTAAAAAGAAGAAAGCGAGCCAGCCCAAAGCAAAAATGGTGGGTGGTTTTTGTGGGAAAGCTTGACATGCCACATTAATGTGTAGGCATAAAAATGATTATTATGATGAGTACTACTGGAGTAATTTAAGCACTGCTAACAAGGAAGGACCCAGCTTGAAAGCATGAGTACCTAAGAAAACGTAACTGTTTTGCAAGTGAGCCTTAGATCCGCTAATGACTCTTGAATGTGGTATTTGGATAGTGGATGCTTAAGGTATATAACGAGAGCGTAAAAAAATGGAAGTGTCAGTTTTGGAGATAACAAAAAAGGTAAGATTGTAGGCTGTGGCATTGTTGGTGTCTCTCCTTCAATCGAGGAGGTTTCTCTAGTCAAAGGTCTGAAGTTCAACTTGCTTAGTGTAGCCCAGCTGTGTGACAAAGGCAGAAAGATTACATTCGACTCAGCAGGCTGTTCAGTTATTGACTGTAAGACTGACTCTACTATTCTCTTTGCTCCTAGATTCAATAATGTATATATGATTAATTTATCCCCAGGCTCCACTAATGTATGTCTTGTATCTAAGGAGGATAATTCGTGGCTTTGGCATAGAAGGTTGGATCATATAAATATGAACATTTTGTCCAAACTGGCAAAAAAGCAATTAGTTATGGGTTTACCCAGCATCAACTTTGAAAATGATAAACTATGCTCAGCTTGCCAACTAGGTAAGCACGTTAAGAAATCTTTTAAGTTAATAAATCACGTAGTATTAAGTGATCGTTGGAGCTCCTCCACCTAGATCTTTTTGGCCTAGGTTTAGTCTATGAGCATGAGTGGTAAGAGATTCTTGTTGGTGGTTGTGGATGACTTCACGAGATTCACTTGGGTAGTCTTGCTGAGTAACAAAGATGAGACATATGAATCTTTTGTCAAGCTCAGTAACCAGTTAAATAAACGAAATAGGAACTAAAATCAGTAGAGTCTGAAGTGATCATGGATGTGAGTTCAAGAATTTCCATTTCGAAGAATTCTATTCAATGCATGATTTTGACCGCAACTTCTCTTCTCACTATATGCCTCAACAAAATGGGGTTGTAGAAAGGAAGAATAAAACCAGAGTTGAAATGGCTCAATCCATGCTAAGTGATAACAATCTACCAAAGTACTTTTGGGGAGAAGCTGTTAACATAGCTTGTTATATCTTGAATCAGGTATTAATTCACCTAATTCTAGAGAAAACGCTAAATTAACTTTGGCGAGAGCGTAGGCCTAAGATTGGTCATCTCAAATCATTTGGCTGTAGGTAAGTTTGATCCTAAGTCTGATGAAGGTATCTTTTTAGGATACTCAACTAACAGCAGGGCATATAGAATATATGTTAAAAGAACCAGCCTATTAGAGGAGTCTATGCATGTAGATTTCAATGAAACTAACAATGCAGATAGACAGCTATTTTATGAAGATGAAGGAGTACCCCAGCAAGCAAATCTACTCAATGTGCCACTCTCTGTGTTGTCCAACCCAGAGCAAGAACCTGAAGCTGAGGAAGTAAAAGATGATGATGATCTTTCAATCAACTTCAACGATGGTGAAGATCAACCTCCACCTCAGTAACCCATTGTCAATCATCCAATAGTTGATCCAAGTCTTCCAAGAGAGATTAGAGTTCATCGTATCCATCCACTAGACAGCATAGTTGATGATGTTCATAATCTAGTGATGATGCAAGGTTAGGTCAGTAGGATGATGAGTCATCCAGCCTTCATATCATTGATAGAACCCAAGAAGTTTGAAGATGCAAAAGGAGATGATTATTGGATGACCACAATACAAGAGGAGCTAGATCAGTTCAAGCGCAATGATGTTTGGGATCTAGTTCCGAAGCTAAAAGGGAAATCAATCATTGAAACCAAATGGGTTTTCAAGAACAAGCTTGATAAATATGGCTCTGTTGTCAGGAAAAAAGCTAGGCTTATTGCACAAGGCTACAATCAGCAAGAAGGCATTGATTATTATGAGATTTATGCTCCTATAGCTCACTTGAAGCAATTCGAATCTTGTGTGCTTTCATATCTCATATAAATGGATATCAAGAGCGCATTCCTGAATGGATTCATTCAAGAAGAAGTGTATGTTCGCCAATCTCCTGGCTTTGAAGATCTGAAGAATCCTGATCATGTCTTCAAATTGAAGAAAGCTCTCTACGAATTGAAGCAGGCTCTTAGAGCATGGTATGAGAGGCTGATCAATTTTTTTATTAGCAAAGGCTATGAAAGAGTAAAAGTAGATATAACTCTGTTTATCAAGTGAAGAAAAGAAGATGTGTTGCTAGTCCAAATATATGTTGATGATATCATATTTGGAGTAACTGATGAGAAGCTGTGTAAGGAGTTCACCAAGTAGATGAAAAGCAAGTTTGAAATGTCTATGATGGGAGAACTCAATTTTTTCCTTGGTCTTCAAATTAAGCAAACTGAAGATGGAATTTTCATTATCAAGCTAAGTTTGCCAGAGAAGTTCCGAAGAAGTTTGACATGGAGCATTCGAAGCCAATGTCCACTCCCATGGCCACTAATACTATTCTGAGTAAAGATGAAGCTGGAAAACATGTGGATAACAAGTTCTACAGAGAAATCATAGGCTCACTTCTTTATTTCAGTACTAGTAGGCCTGACATATAGTATGTTGTATGCTACTAAGCTCAATATTAAGCTAACCCTAGAGAATCTCATTTAGCTACTGTGAAGAGAATTCTTCGGTACTTGCCAGGCACGATTGAAGCAGGTCTGTGGTATCCCAACAGCTCAGATTTCACTCCTAGAGGATTCATAGATGTTGATTATGGTAGAGACAAGCTCAATGGCAAAGTATAACAAGAGGATGTCATTTCCTTGGAGAGTGTCTTGTCTCGTGGTACAACAAGACGCAAACTTCTGTCACATTGAGTACAACAAAAGCTGAGTATATGGCCGTAGGAAATTGTGTAGCATAAATGTTATGGATTAAGCAGCAACTGGAAGATTATGGTATAAAGTCGTATTGCCTCGAAGTTATGTGTGATAATAAGAGCGCAATTGGCCTATCCAAAAATCCAGTTCAGCATGTCAGGATGAAACATGTCAATATCAAACATTACTTCATTAGGGATCATGTGCTAAGAGGAGATGTCAAGCTGGAGTATGTTCCTTCAGAGGAACAACGCGTTGATATCTCCACCAAACCATTGCCAAAGGAGCAATTCAGTGTTCTAAGGTAGCTAATAGGAATGGCAAATCCACGTTGAAGAAGAAGAAGAATGAAAATCTCAAAAATTTGGCTAAGTGTTGAAGATTTAGCCAGGAGAAGACATGTGGATAAAAACGTCTATATTTTAAAATAACGGCACGGTTAAAATCAAGCTCTACATTTTCAAAATAACGTGCGTTTGAAGTGGAATCGTTTTTCTCAAAACTCACTATTTTACTGAGGCAGTTAATCAAATGCCAATCTCAGTATTCATTTTCATCTTGAGCTATAGAAGCACCGCATACCTCTGAGATATACTATGAGCAAGGGATTTTGTACCAGCTCGCGCGTTCAATGATGACGGCTTTTTGGGATATTTATCCTCGAATCATACGATTTTCGACAGTCCGACGATCTTCAAATGGTAGTCTTCCTCGTCTCTAAATTATTTAATTTTATTCAGAAATTAATTAAAAAATACGAAAATACATAAAAAAAATTTGAAAACAAAAAAAACCCAAGGGAGACTGAATACCAAGCCTGAAGGCAGGCCTCGCCAAAAAATGGGCTTTGGCGAGGCAGCCTCGCCAGACATGGTGAGGAGCCTCGCCAAAAACGCAGCGAGAAGCCTCGCCAAACTTTTTTCCTGCGAAACCCCTCGCTGGAAAAAAAAACTTACCTTTTTTGAATTTTCCGGGATTTTTCTATAAATAATCAGACATTTTTGGATTGAAGGGGGCTCGAAATTTCAGAGAAAAATTCTCTTTTTCAGATAAAAAAACATAGATAAATACTTTCTTTTCATCTAACATTTTCTTGGATCCAAAACACTTTTGGATCCCAAACTTCTTCATCTTAAAATCAAATTTCTTCATCATTTTTCTTTAAATATCCTCAGATATTCTCGGATCTAAAACAAATTTAGAACCTGAGTCTGATTATCTTTTTGGATAAATGAACATTAATTTTCCAACCAAACAAAACTAAATAAAAAAGAACGAGGAACGCTCCCGAGGATCGAACTGATATGCCAAAGTGGATTCACGCCGAAAGGGTAAGCCTCTGAGTTCCTAGAACTGCGTATTCCGCGTTCATCGTCTGCTTTTATCTTTTTTTCGGATTTTATTTGTGGACCTAAGAATTATTTTTATTCCTTATTATTGTAAATTGTGTTGTAATCTCTCCTTCATCTTTATTTCTTTTTTTTATTTTTTTATGTTAGAATACCTCCACAAAGGGAATAAAATATATTCCCGGATAACAGTCCTCACCACTTTGCCATGCGGTTATTTTTACTAATAAAATTGGCCAACAAACGTGTAAACAAAAATGAACTATTTTTATTTAAAATAACAATTTTAATCATCGATGTTTTAATTTGGCCACACGGGCCTCGCTAAAATCAAATCGAACATATGTGATATCCCCTATGCTAACCCTTGTGGATGCAGGTTAGATGTATGCTTAGGATTTATTTTCCTTCTGGTATTGCATATATTCTTACAAAAAATGTAATTAATAGGTTAGCGGGCGGTTGCATCCCCCGATTTTTGTAATTTTTTGTAATTTTTACTTTTCTGCATTTACTTTCTGCATTTATTTAATGCTTTATGGATGGTTTACTGCTTTTCTCATGCGCGTTAAATTATGCATTTCAAACTCGAAAACAACCTAAGTGCGAATATGCTTAACTAAGAAAATACGGTTTTATATAAATGTAATATAATGTGATCACTTAAGAAATAATCAACTTATCCCAGACCCGAATCTCTGTGTCTTGGTGGGCCGTCCCCTAACATTAAGCCTCACAGGACTCTAATTCCTGGAAAGAGCTAATCCAGGTGGCGACTCCACACTAAGAGATGGGCGGATTCGGGGTTTGAACCAATCTAAAACGTTTTCGCTCTCTTTCAAAACCTTCCGGGTCCCTGACCCGGTGCTTCTTTTTAAAACACCCCGGTGGACCACGCCTCTCATCTCCACGCGCTCTCGGCCCATCGCTCCGTGTCGTCCGCTCACAGTGGCGACTCCGCTGGGGATTTTTCTAAAACTTGTTTTTTAAAGGTTTTTAGATTTTGGATAAGTACCGAAAATTATTGATCACATTATTCTGTTTTCTCTTAATTATGACATATTCATAATTTTGCATTGCAATAGAAGGGATTAGCCCGTAAGTCTAAGGTACCCCTATTACCGCAAAGCTTTCTCTTGTACTAATCTGCCTCCCTGAGAAAAGATAGTACTTGAGCGGGTGGAGTACTTGTTGCCATATTGCATGTACCTCCCTCGTTAGAACCCATTTGGGGAGAGGATTGGAGTGTATTTTAGTACAATAAGAACCTTCTACATCAACAACCCATTTACAAACCTCATGTAAATAACCATAGGCATTTTCCCTAAGGTGTTACCCAACAAACGACCATGCATTATATTTTTCTTATAGGTGCGCTCCTTAGTATCTTCATGGTACTAAAATGAACCAAACTTAGGATAGATATTAGCCAAATACCCTACGCGCGGGAGTTATATGGTTGGATGATTGAACGTTACATGTTGTATGCTACGTGTTTACTACTTATCATTGTACAAATGTCATACTAACCATGAATATTAGTGTAGACACTCGAACGCACACACACATAATGTTAACATAAGCATTTTCTCATGCCAAATCGGCGTCACAAACACTTAGGGTTAGACGACACTCGAGATCGTGTTACCCTAGGACAACATGAACCAATTAGAATCATGAAACATCACTTACCCCTTTTTTAGCAAGATGTCAATTTGACATCCGACTTTTGGCCTACAAGGGGTAATAACATATTGAACACATTACCTATGAGATGTCTATTCGATCTCTAGCCCGCAAGGGGCAATAATATATCCCATAAATTACCTATGAGATGTCCACTCGACATCCAACTCACAGCTCACACAGGGCAATCACACACGCCCAAACAGGGCAAATACTTACCCAAATCATTTTTCCCATATTTCGTGGTGTCCCTGCTGACATCCGAACCTAAACCCACATGGGGAAAACTTATTTCATCCTCAAGGGTATACATTTAATACCGAACCATCTGCCCATACGGGGCAGTGATTCGTACATCACCACATACCCTCAAATCGCGATGACCACACAAGCATCCAAAACTCTACCTGATGGGGTAAAATAATCAAATCATTCCTTCAATAGCTACATACTTATTTTCATCTTATTAGGGTATGTCACACTGCTTACCCAAAGGGTTAGACGACACTCGAGATTGTGTTACCCTAGGACAACATGAACCAATTAGAATCATGAAACATCACTTACCCCTTTTTCAGCAAGATGTCAATTTGACATCCGACTTTTGGCCCACAAGGGGTAATAACATATTGAACACATTACCTATGAGATGTCTATTCGATCTCTAGCCCGTAAGGGGCAATAATATATCCCATAAATTACCTATGAGATGTCCACTCGACATCCAACTCACAGCTCACACAGGGCAATCACACATGCCCAAACTGGGCAAATACTTACCCAAATCATTTTTCCCATATTTCGTGGTGTCCCTGCTGACATCCGAACCTAAACCCACATGGGGAAAACTTATTTCATCCTCAAGGGTATACATTTAATACCCGAACCATCTGCCCATACGGGGCAGTGATTCGTACATCACCACATACCCTCAAATCGCGATGACCACACAAGCATCCAAAACTCCACCTGATGGGGTAAAATAATCAAATCATTCCTTCAATAGCTACATACTTATTTTCATCTTATTAGGGTATGTTACACTGCTTACCCAAAATAATTTTGACCTCCTCATTCCATAAGATCTAGCTAGAGTACGAAATCTTAAACTATTGACCTATTATCATACGGGTAAGTTGGTCACCTCACTTACACCACTCATATTACGATGTCACACAGACATCGTACAAATCCAACCCAGGTGTTAGATTTTCATTTCCACCTATTTTCATTTTTACCTAACGACTAACTTGTTGTTTCAAATGGATTGACAAACATTTTTATCCCACATCATGACATGCTAACCTCTTGTGATTGCAGCCATAAAATTAAACATCTCACGCATTTTTACATCACGAATCATATCATGGCCTGATCTTCTACTTGTGTATCGAAGGGGCTTAGAAAAGGCCTGCTCGTCGCCTGGTCCACATTTCTCCAATCGTGGCCAATCTAGAGGGGGTTTCGTACACTGACTCAAGTGAAAACTCGGGTTTCGATTCAGATTCAGTTCAACGTGCATCTTTCATGGCTAATCCACCGGAAGAAGGAGGATCACCCTGTCCTTACTTGATAAAACTTGCAGCAGGCACATCAATCGTCGGTGAGCACCGAGATCGTAGCTGCCTTGAACGCCTTTGTAAATAGCGAACAACTAGCTACGCTCATTCGCTAACATGCCGGGAGAGCTCAGAATGTGATGCCCAGCTTGGAGGTCACCCTTAACAATGGCGGACCAATTAGCTGGCCTGAAATAGGGGGACCTCCCACCTCACGTATGTGCCCCCAACTTCTAATGCCTTTTATTAGTTCGGGGCAAGACAAAGTCAGCTGAACCAGAACCAAAATCAATCCTTCCCAGGACAACTTGGGCACCCGCATTTGCATCAGGGCCTTTCTATCAAGGAATGACCCAACAGCCTATTCCCAGTTGGAGTACATCAATGGCCTCACAATTTCAGGCACCTTAAATGCTCAATTTTGCGGCATATCCACAGGGGTAATATGGTTTCTATCCAAACACTAGGAACGCCATCCTCCAACAACCAGGCATGGCGAAATTGTGGCAACAATCTTGGCCACTCACGGTGGCCACCTAATGAACACATACCTTGCATAGCCAATGATCAAGGATCAAGACAACTTACCCCCAAACTTTGCAATTCCGTAGTTTAAAAAGTATGTGGGCTCTGGCGACCCACGCGCTCACTTGACTTATTATCAGACGGTGATGAGGGCATTAAGGGTCAACAAACAAATGATGGCTAAGCTCTTTGTAGTCACCTTGGGCCATCCAGTCAATGAATGGTACAACCACCTTCAGCTGGACATAGCCACTGATTAGCCTTGTTCAGGTTATGATGGGGCATTATGGCTTCAACTCCCAAATGGAAACCACAATGCAACATTTGGAGGCTATAAGGCAAGAGTAAGGTGAGAGCTTGAAATCCTACTATGCGCATTGGATGGCCACACAAGTCAGGTTTCGGGCTCGCTAAAGTCTACCGTAGATGATAACCAAGCTTCTGGACGGTGCACTGCCATCATACAAGAACAAGTTTGGATCGGACATCTTCTCGAGCTATCAAGAAGTGTTTGAGAAGGCAGATAGGATGGAGCATTTTGAATAAATGGATACGTCTGGGGGGCATTAACACCGAAAGATGATGATGTAATAAATTAGCATTTAGCTACTTTGCCCATGAGGCCTTTGAATTTTTGAATAAATTGAACTTTGTTTACTTGCTTGATATCCTATCAATGACATCACGCATTCTCATAAGCATATACATAATGTTTTTAGCACATGTGACACATCATGCCATGAAATTAATTTGGGTATAAATGGATTCCCACAATTATAATAAATTCAAATGATTTGATTCTTGAGAGAAAGTGAGAGACAAACACATGTACTTAGACGACGCGTGATAGCATTTGCTTCATCCTACAAAGATGAAAGATTGACAGACGGATCACCAAGCACGAAATGTCCACTGACTACTAAATCAGTCAAACAAAGATCAAAATGATCAAAGCTAGAATAAGGCTAAAATGTTAACAAAGCTAGTTGAGGTCAAACAACCGACACAATGTCAGAGAACACAAGGAAGGAGTCAAATCGTTGAACACGTCAACAACTCCATCACATACTTCACCACCATTCATGGGGAAATCAAGCAAAAGTCAAAATGACCAAAGAAAATTGAAGCTCCCCTAAAGGGTCAAATAACTGGCACGATACTAAAGGCAAAAAGGAGTTAGATCGTTGAACACGTCAACAACTCCTTCGCACGGCTCGCTACCATTTATGGGGCAATCATTACACCATTGAATAATTGAACTCAAAAGGGAATGCCGATCAATCAATCAGAAATGCTGAACGAGACAACAACTGAAGTCATGGACATGGATGGCAGTCGATCTACCAAATCAGCCAAGCTTACACAATTGTTATCACGCATAGGTGAAAGAAATAAATCGATAAAAAGCAGTACCAAAAAAAATTTTAATTAGCTTGTCAATTAACACTCGGTTAGTTGAGCAAAAATTAAGGTTTCTTTTCAAACTAGAAAAAAAATAGTCCACTGAGTTGAAAATCCGAAAAGGGCGGCTCAGGCAAAACTTAAGACATCGAGAGAACCAAATTGGTTAGAAAACTTGAAAAGGCTAATTGATGGCAGGAGTCAAATCATTTGAAACATTTATACCCCTGTTAAGTTCATCAATGAATTGTCATTTTTGCTGAATCTTTATGCATATGCTTATTTTGATTACTTGCATGCCAATGGCAGAATATCGCAATTAAACATCTAAAAAATTTAAAAAATAAAGAATAAAATAAAGAAAAATGAGTCTGTTGGATTGAAAACCTGAAAGGGCGGTCCAGGTAAAAATTAAGATGAGGTTCGATAGATTGAAAACCCGCAAGGGTGATATATGCAGAAATTAGAACCAAAGAAATATCAAATTCATCATCTCCTCCTCGGAACGGTACGAGGCATCATATACCTTCAACACTTCAGGCAAAATAGCTTCCAAGCGATCATCGCCAACACAATGCGAGATCAACTATTCATCTAGACTTTCCTCAAATCAGATCCAAGCTATGAACTTGAACCTAATTCAACATGGTCGTTGCTTTGAGTAAGTTATCAATGGAATCCCCAACAAGACAAACCCTAGGGGCAACCATGCACCAGCACAAGAGAAGACTCCTCAATGGATGAAGCCCACGACGCTTATAACAAATGAACATACATTATATGATAAATATTGTTCATGCATAAGAACATGCATACATTACATTCACATCATGACATTTTTAGGTAAAGACGATGCCGAACTAGGGCAACATTGTCCCGATAAACAAGAACCTCCACCTCCACATGAGGAACCTACAAATAAGATGATGCCCACTGAAGGCTAAAGTCAACATTGCAACAAAAGCCTCCTACAATGGAGCGGTTCCCGAGATATCCCCGAATTTCTGTTTAACTTATTTACTTATCATGTTTTAATTTTTGATTGAAGGGGCAAAAATTTTGCTTCGCATAAACTCAATCAAATAATTAAAACATTCATCATCATATGTATTAACATGATACTTTTCTCTGACTTGTCACAGGAAACAAATCAGAGACGTCTTTGAAACAAATTCAGGCACCTATCTACAATCATCACAAGGGGCACACGATGACCACAACCGAAGAATGAAATAGTTGCCGATCATTAAAGGGATGTCGTAGATAGAAATGGTTGACCCGCCCATAAGGGGCACCAAGTACCTAAGGGATCCCGAAGAAAGAAATGGATAACCCTATGAAGACACATCGCCAGAAAGGAAGGCCTATGTTATCACTAATTGGGAACAAGAAGTCACCAGCCACACCAGTCAGGTATTCTCTATCCCTATGCTCTTTTCGTGTGATCATACTGGTTATACAACCAACAATTATCACACAAGGGGTAGCTATGAGTATGAGATTTTGTACCAGTTCGCGCGTTCAATGATGATGGCATTTCGGGATATTTATCCTCGAATCACACGATTTTTGACAGTCCGATGATCTTCAAATGGGAGTCTTCCTCGTCATTGAATTATTTAATTTTATTCAGAAATTAATTAAAAAATACGAAAATACATAAAAAAAATTCGAAAACAAAAAAAACCCGAGGGAGATTGATCCCAAGCCTGAAGGTTGGCCTTGCCAAAAAATGGGCTTTGGCGAGGCAAGCCTCGCCAAACATCTTGGCGAGGTAGCCCTCGCCTAACTCGTTCGCGAGGGCATGCCTCGCCAAAGATGCGGCGAGAAGCCTCGCTGAACTTTTTTCCAGCGAGACCCCTTGCCGGAAAATAAACTTACCTTTTTTGGATTTTTTATAAATAGTTTGATATTTTTGGATTGAAGGGGGCTCGAAATTTCTGAGAAAAATTCTCTTTTTCAGATAAAAAAAACACAGATAAATTTTTTCTTTTCTTCTAACATTTTCTTGGATCCAAAACACTTTTGGATCCCAAACTTCTTCATCTTAAAATCAAATTTCTTCATCTATTTTTCTTCAAATATCCTCAGATATTCTCAGGTCTAAAAAAAATTTAGAACTCAACTCTGATTATCATTTTGGATAAATGAAAATTTATTTTCCAACCAAACACAACTAAATCAAAACTAACGAGGAACACTCCCGAGGATCGAATGGATATGCCGAAGTGGATTCACGCCGAAAGGGTAAGCCTCTGAGTTCCTAGAACTGTGAATTCCGCGTTCATTGTCCGCCTTCATCTTTTTTTTTTCAGATTTTATTTGTGGACCTAGGAATTATTTTTATTCCTTATTATTGTAAATTGTGTTGTAATCTCTCCTTCATCTTTATATCTTTTTTTATTTTTTTATGTTAGAATACCTCCACGAAGGGAATAAAATATATTCCCGGATAAAAGTCCTCACCACTTTGCCATGCGGTTATTTTTACTAATAAAATTGACCAACATACATGTAAATAAAAATGAACTATTTTTATTTAAAATAACAATTTTAATCATCGATGTTTCAATTTGGCCACACGGGCCTAGCTAAAATCAAATCGAACATATGTGATATCCTCTGTGCTAACCCTTGTGGATGTAGGTTAGATGTATGACTAGGATTTATTTTCCTTTGGGTATTGCATATATTTTTAAGGAAAATGTAATTAATAGGTTAGCGGGTGGTTGCATCCCCTGATTTTTGTAATTTTTTGTAATCTTTACTTTTCCGCATTTACTTTCTACATTTATTTAATACTTTATGGATGGTTTACTGCTTTCCGCATGTGCGTTAAATCATGCATTTCAAACTCGAAAATAACCTAAGTGCGAATATGCATAACTAAGAAAATACGATTTTCTATAGATGTAATATAATGTGATCACTTAAGAAATAAACAACTTATCCCAGACCCGAATATCTGTCTTGGTGGGCCGTCCCCTGGACGTTAAGCCTCACAAGACTCTAATTCCTGGAAAGAGCTAATCCAGGT